>JAUZSW010521050.1:0-16310 GCA_034780735.1 Hyalogyrina grasslei
AGAAAAAAGCCTCAAGTCTAGTATTCAGTGCCTCTAAAATAGCCTTAATTGGTCCGATGGATAAAGAGCTTTGGGGTACGCCGGTTATATATAAGTGGGGGACGCACTCAACAGCTTTTAAAGAGGTTTATCCACATTCGGCTCGGAGTCAATGTAATATTGGTTATGTTGATGGTCATGTTAGTATCCATAAACGCCGTATTCCATTTCCTAATTGGCCAGGGTATGATGGTACTGCAGGTCTCAGAACTGAGGGTAATATGTTTTGGTATTACGTACAATAATAGGTCACGACTCAACTCTTCAGCTTATGGGGGAGTGTCATCGTCAAATTTAGTTATCCTGCTATGTGAAGTTTTCATAGCAAGATATCTGAAATGTGTTACCGATGACTTAAGAGGTTGGGTAGATACAAGTTTTTGTTGGAGTTCACAGCTTTAGCGTGTTTTTTGAGCATGATTTAGAACATACTTTTCGGGTATAGTCTAACTATGCGCGTAAGAATAAGGAATATAGTAAAATGGAAAAGTTTAAAAACAGTAAGGTTATAACTCGTTATGAGCATAACCCGATTATCAGTTGTGATAAAGTGCCGTTTGATTCGGTGATGACATATAATGCTGGGATAACAAAATTTAAGGGTAAATATGTGATGCTATTTCGCAATGACTATGGATTTAGCAAAGCTGATTTTATTGCCTATAAAGCTGGAGCTGCCTGGCCTAAAATTAAAATTAATCTTGGTGTTGCTTTCAGTGATGATGGCCTGGCTTGGACTGTCCGTGAAAAGCCTTGTCTGCCAATTCCATTAACTGAAGAGATTATTCGAGTCTATGATCCGCGTTTAACTGTAATTGAAGAACGTTGTTATCTCTGTTTTGCGGCTGACACGCTCCATGGCATTAGAGGTGGAATTGCCGTAACCGATGATTTTGATAAATTTGAACTGCTTTCACTCTCTGCACCGGATAATCGTAATATGGTGCTATTTCCTGAAAAAATCAATGGCAGTTATTGGCGTTTAGAAAGGCCATTTCCAATTTATGGTCGGGAAACAGATGAAGCATTTGATGTTTGGCTTGCTAGTTCGCCTGACCTGCAACACTGGGGTAATCATCAATTGCTTTTGGGGGCGGAACAGGTGCCGTTTAGTAATTGTAAAATAGGGCCAGCTGCTCCACCGATCAAGACTGATGCGGGGTGGTTGACAACTTTTCATGCGGTTTGGAAACATGAAGATGTTGAATTAGATAGTTTTCATGGGGGCTGGGATAAGGAATATCTTGCGGGGGTAATGTTATTGGATCTTGATAATCCAGCAAAAATTATTGGTATAGCTAAAGAGCCATTACTTGCTCCTGTTGAGCAATATGAGCTTAACGGCTTTCGGGGCAGTGTCATTTTCCCTGGAGGAATGATTCTAGAAGAGAGTGGGGAAGTGAAAATTTATTACGGTGCAGCAGATACCGTAGAATGTTTGGCAACTGCAAATGTCGATGATCTTGTGGCAATGTGCCTTAACAGAAACATCATTATTCCCAAAATATATCAGAAATCTGCCTGATTTTATTCTTTAAAGTTTAAAAATAGGAGGTTAACGATAATTAATTATTAACTGGTGGGTAATTCTAATATTATTATGAAAATAAATTAGCTAAAGGTAAAGAATATGAAAAAATTAAAATTAAATTTTATCGGAATATTGTTTATTATGTGTTGCACTAATCTTTTAGGCGTTACTAAAGCTTGGGAGGAGCATGGGAAACTGCAAGTATCAGCTGATAAACGTCTGTTACAGCATGAAGATGGTAGCGATTTTTTTTGGTTAGGGGATACTGCTTGGCAATTGATTATGAGATTAAAACAGAGTGATGCCGAATTTTATTTACAGAGTAGAGCTGATCAAGGATTTAATGTTATTCAAATGGCTGTAGAACATTGGGGTAATGCCTATGGTAAATTGGCTTTTAATAACAATTGGGATATAACCAGCCCCAATGAAGTTTATTGGCAATATATGGATGAGGTGATAACATCTGCGGCAGCAAAGGGACTCTATGTTGCATTATTGCCTAATTGGAATGGACGTGATTTAACCAATGAGGCTGATGCTAGAGTTTATGGAAGTTGGCTGGCCAATAGATACAAAAATAGTCCTAATATTATTTGGGTGTTGGGTGGTGACTGTGATGCAAGTAAAGATAATAAAAAGGCGATTTGGAATGCTTTTGCTTATGCCATGCGTAGTGTTATTGGTAGTAATCAATTAATGACCTATCATCCCAGTGGTGCTAAAAGTTCAAGCAGTTGGTTTAATAATGAGAGTTGGTTAGATTTTAATATGTTGCAGTCCGGTCATGGGGGTGATGCTGCCGGAGCCCGGGATTTATTAGTATCGGTATACAATATGACGCCGACTCGACCAGTTCTAGATGGTGAACCATGTTATGAAACTATTTTAAAGAATTTTTATCTGCCTAATCCTGGTCCACGTTATACCGAAGTAGAGGTTAGAAATGTTGCCTATACTCAGCTGTTTTCTGGAGCATGTTCACATACCTACGGCCATCATTCTATCTGGCAGTTTCATAAAGATGGCGATACATGGTGCTGCGGAACCGGAACAATGAACTGGGTTACGGCACTTAATGATGAAGGCGGCACCCAAATGCCCTATGTGGCGAATTTGCTAAAAAGCCGACCAATGACAGGGCGGACGCCGGATCAATCTATAATTGCAAGTGGATCAGGTATTGCTTTAAGAGGTAACGGGTATCTTTTTGTCTATTTGGCAAATGGTGGTAATGTTGTGATTAATTTGGGCAAAATTTCAGGTAATAAGGTAACAGCTTGGTGGTATAATCCACGGACTGGAGCTGCAACAGCGATAAATAATGGCCAGCAATATGATAATAGCGGGCAAACAAGTTTTACTGCACCAGACAATCAGGACTGGGTATTGGTGATTGATGATGTTAGTAAGTCATATAGTATACCAGGAACTATTGGCGGTGGAGCTATTGATTATACGCCACCAGTTATTACACTTAATGGATCAGCCTCAATGACGATCACTGTTGGCGATGATTTTGTTGACCCTAGTGCCTATGCTGTTGATGATGTCGATGGTAATCTTAGTGTTACAACAACAGGAAATGTTGATAATAATACAGTTGGCACGTACACGCTTACCTATCAAGCGATTGATAGTGCAGGTAATAGTGCTAGTGTAACTAGAACGATTATTGTGAAGACAGCAAATGCTCAAGATGGGAATTTAATTGATGGTTCATTTGAAGATGGATTTGGAATGGATAAAACGTGGGATGTTTCTCTGGGGAGTCCAATATTAGATACCAATATTGTCTATGCTGGTACTCAATCGGTGAAGTTTGTTAAACCAGATAGTAGTGAAACTAGTGGAAGTATTATTACCTTAAATGATTATATTGCAGTTACCCCTGGGAAACCCTACCTACTTAGTGCTTGGGTAAAAGGTGATAATATTCAGGTTGGCACGGAGGGGTGGCACAAGTTTTTTGCCACGGGGCGTTGGTATGATGCCAATAAGAATGTTATCTCTGGTCTCTATCCCGACCTATTTTTTCCAACTGGAACTTATGATTGGCAACAGGTTACTAAAACCATTACAGCTCCGGCGAATGCGGCCTATTACCTTTTTACTTCAATCGGGATTCAAAAAACTGCAACCGGAACAGCTTGGTTGGATGAGTTGAGTTTTATTGATAATGATTTAGTGCAAGATGATCTATTGGGTAATGCTATTGCCGATAGCTCTTTTGAAAATGGCTTTAGTGTTAATAAAACGTGGGATAGCTCGCGTGGCAATCCTATATTAGATACCAATATTGTCTACGCGGGTACTCAATCGGTGAAGTTTGTTAAACTAGATAGTAGTGAAGCGAGTGAAAGTATTATTACTTTGAATAATTATTTGACTGTAACTCCAGGGAAATCTTACCTACTTAGTGATTGGGTAAAAGGTGATAATATTCAGGTTGGCACAGAAGGCTGGCACAAGTTTTTTGCTACTGGTCGCTGGTATGATGCCAATAAAAATCCTATACCTAGTATCTATCCCGACTTCGTGTTCCCAACAGGGAGCTATGACTGGCAACAGGTTACAAAAACTATTACGGCTCCAGCTAATGCGGCCTATTATCGCTTGAGCTCAATCGGTATTCAGAAAACTGCAACTGGAACCGCCTGGTTGGATAATATAAGTTTTTCTGAGAATAGGATTACTGATAGTTCTCTTGAAGCCGGTTTCGCTGCAAATAAAACCTGGGATATTGTCAGAGGCAATCCTGTTATTGACACCGATATAGTGCATGATGGTACTCAAGCGGTGAAATTTATTAAGTCGGACAGTAGCGAAGATACTGAAAGTATTATTACTTTAAATAATTATATCAAGGTTACTCCGGGAAAATCTTATCTGGTGAGTGGTTGGGTTAAAGGTGATAATATTCAGGTTGGCACCGAGGGCTGGCACAAGTTTTTTGCCACTGGGCGTTGGTATGATGCCAATAAAAATGCCATATCTGGTCTCTATCCAGACTTGACATTCCCGACTGGTAGTTATGACTGGCAGCATATCACTAAAACCATCACGGCCCCGGCAAATGCGGTCTATTACCGGCTCTCTTCAATCGGTATTCAGCGGAGTGCCACCGGAACGGCTTGGCTGGATCAGGTGGAATTCTATTATTTTGAACCGTAAAATATAATTTTGAAATTAAATCGTTGGTTTTTTATAATCAGCGACTTAATTTGTTCGTCGAGTTAATGATAGTATTTCAATATTAATTTAGTATTTTCACTAATAAAATTAAGGAAATTATGAAAAAATTTAAACCGTTGAACGTCTTAACACGTTGTGCTGAGAATCCTTTAGTAACTGCAGAAAAGGTTCCTTTCGAGTCTAGTCTGCCATATAATGCCGGGGTTACCAAATATCAGGGCAAATATGTTATGATGTTCAGAAATGATTACGGTCTTTGCAAAGAGGATTTTGCCGCCTTTCGTAACGGCGGAGCCTGGCCGCATCGGGCAGTAAACTTGGGATTGGCTTTCAGTGATGATGGGATTAACTGGGATTTTCAACCGGAACCATGTTTGCCACCATTGCCCTTAGATCAGGAAATTGTCAGTATTTACGATCCGCGACTTACCGTGATTGAGGGGAAATGTCATCTCTGTTTTGCCGTTGATACACCCCATGGCACGCGTAACGGCATAGCCATAACTGAAGATTTCAACAGTTATGAAGTTATGACGCTTAGTGTTCCAGATAATCGTAATATGGTACTGTTCCCTGAAAAAATCAATGGAGAATATGTTCGACTGGAAAGACCATTTCCGGTTTATGGCCGTCCAGAACGAACTGAGGTATTTGATTGCTGGTTATCTTCATCGCCAGATCTGCGTTATTGGGGTAACCATCAACTGCTACTTGATGCTGATAATGTATCATTCTGTAATTGCAAAATTGGCCCTGCGGCGCCACCGATAAAAACTGCTAAAGGTTGGCTGACCACTTTTCATGCGGTCTGGAAGCATGATGACCTGGAGCTTGACAGTTGGCACGGTGATTGGCACAAAGAATATTTGGCAGGAATAATGCTTCTTGATCTTGATGATCCTAGCAAAATTATCGGGATTTGTCAGGATCCAATATTGGCACCTGAAACCGATTATGAGCTTTACGGTTTTCGTGGCGGAGTGATTTTCCCCGGTGGGATGATTTTAGAGGATTCCGGAGAAGTCAAAATATATTACGGTGCCGCGGATACGGTTGAATGTTTAGCAACGGCTCATATTGATGACCTGCTACGATTGTGTCTTGGTTAATCAATCATTTAAAAATAGAACAACTCATTTCAATAAACAATAAGGAACGACATTATGTTATCATCGTTAAAAAGAACATTTTCAATTTTATCTTATATTGCTGTATTGATTTTTGCGGTAACTCTAGCTTCAAACAGGTTGTCTGCGGCAGATAAAAAAAATAGTCATGAATGTAAAATACCCAATAATTCATTCGAATCGCCACTGGGAGATCTCTACGCCACCTCGTTAAAGGGGGTTAAGATAGCCCGTGTAACCGATAATCCTAAATCTGGGAAATATGCTTTACGAATATTTATCACAGAAAATGCTGCGTGGAATAAAGCTATTTGGCGTGGCAATGCAGGATTAAATAAACAATTATCGGTTACCGGCGGCGAGACACTGCGTATTAAGTTTTTTGTTAGATATAAAAATGCGAGTAAAGTTATTCCGGTATTTAGTTTTTTTGATGCCAAAGGACCATTGCCTAAAAAGTCAATTACACTCTATACGCCGGTTGAAGATACTGAAGGCTGGTATGCATTTATGCGGGACTTCAAGGTACCTGAAAATGCTACTAGAATGCAGGTAACAATTTATGGCTGGGCCTATAATCGCCAGGATGCCACTTTAGATATCGATGATATTAGAATTGCTTCGCCTGACTTATTTAAAGTTGAATTTGAACAACCGATGCAGTTGATCTATAAGCATCCAGTGGTAATGCCAACGCCCAAAAAAGAGCAATGGTCATCTAAATCATTTAACAGTAAAAACGTTAAGTATATCATCTATTTCCCTTCTAAAAACGGCTATGAAAAGGCTACCGCACAAAAGGTTAAAGAGTATATTTTTCCTAAAGCTGAATTAAAACTTGGCAAACAGAATGAAATATTGAAGAATGCTGTTGTAATTGGTAATTTGAATAGTGAACTATTTAAGACGAGCATTGCCACGATGCCGTTACTAAAAAATGATTTTAAACAGCTTGCTGGTAAACCGCAGGGCTATATTCTCAAGCTGGGTGATAAGTCACTTATTCTTTTAGCTGGCAATGACGGTGCAGGATCCTACTATGCCTTCAGAACTCTGTTGCAACTAAAAAACGGTAATGTCAAATTGCAACAGGTAACAATTATCGATTGGCCAGATATGTTAAAACGCGGGTTTACCTTTCATATGGTTCGGCGGCCGTTTTTTAATAAAGAGTTTTCTAAAAAATTTATTTTTGAGATTGCTGGTGGACTTAAATTCAACCGTTTGATTCTGGGAGTACAGTGGGGTGATGCGATGCAGTTTGCCTATCCTGAAAATAAAATTTTTAACCGCAAATTGCAGGCTATAACGGCAAAAGATGTGCAATGGTTAATCAATTATGCCAAAGAAAATTTTATTACTGTTTATCCGCTGGTCAATACTCCTTCGCATGGTTGGTGGATGACAGAACGGGTGCCGGAATTAAAATTGATGAAAAATTCGGGTAATTTGTCGCCTGATGAGGCACGTAAGATGGGCGAAGTTATCGACAGTGCCAATCCACTATTTGTCAAAAAAATATTTCCCATTCTTAAAGAGATGTATGAAGTCTTCGGCAAACCGGAATATTTCCATATTGGTCATGATGAAATCTGGGTTTATGACTACAGACATAATTCAACTATTAAAGTCTCAAAGTATGCCGAAAAATATACCAGAGCTCAATTGGTTTATAATGATCTAAAAAAACAGAGTGATTACCTGCAGCAACTTGGGGTAAAACATGTGGTGATGTGGGCGGATATGCTGATTCCGAACTTTAACGGTGGAGCAGCATTCGGGAATATCTCTAGTATCACGCCTAAAGTTGCCAAGCTTGATATTATGCCGATGCACTGGACTGCGGAAGGGATGGATATTGTTGGACAGGAAAACTATTTAATGAAATACTTTAAAAAGTATATCTGGTCGTGCAACAGTCTTAATAGTAAAAAACTATTTCCGAAAAAGACGCCGCAGTTGGATGCTGTTTTTTCAAATTTATGGGGTGAAATACCATGGTTAAGTCTTGGTGCTGGTAAAAACGGTAAAATGACTAACAGACCGCGTTGGCAGTATGGTAAATTAATCTACGATAGTAATGCATTTTGGAACTTAGACAGTGTAAACCGTAAATCTTACAATGATTTTGCTACTCAATATTCCAATGGTCTGTTAAATATTACTGCTAAGCGTAATATCACTGGTAAAAAATTTACTGCATTGCCACTGTCAGTAAAAGCGGAAGACTTTAAGCAACTTTGGCAGTTGCCTGGAGGCGGATTTGATTTCTCATTGATTAAAAATCTTAATTCGAAACAGTTTGGCCTTAAACTTGTTCCCAATACGGCAGTACTGCTGACTAACAGCCATAATAGCTGTCAGGTGAAGGTGAATAGAAAAACTGCTGATATTGCAATGCTCTATTCCGCTGATATAAAAAATCAGGCGGCATTTGTTGAAAAATTCAATAAAGATCGATGGAGTATTCCAAAAATTTATGGGCTTGAGGTTGCTAATTACGTAATCAATTATCAGGATGGGACAAAATCCACAGGGCAGATCAGAATGGGTTATGATATTAACAGCTGGTCGGATCAGAGTAAAATGCTTTATAATGCTTCGCGGATCTATAATATCTCTTATCAGGCAAATTCGGTTTCAGCCTATCTCTATGTTATTAAAAATCCTCAGCCTAACAAAAAGATTGCTACAGTGGATTTTATCAAAACAGATAATGATCTTGAAATTGCCCTGTTTGCTGCCAGTAGCAGTCAATAGCAACTGTAAGCAAATTTGCGATTACGCGATGACATGTTTATGCTGCTGAAAAACCGGTGAGACTGGCAGAGGAGTTAGTCAGTCTCTACCGGCAGGCAGCAAAGCATCTGCGGGTAAGATTAATATAGATGGGAAATATCTGGTGCTGTGTCAGATATAGAAAACAAAACAGCAGATGGAGATAGGAATGAAAGGTTATTTAATATTGGTACTATTGACCGGGCTACAGCTAGTCAACTGTTTTGCTGGTAGCAGGATAATTGACGGTTTTGCCCCGACTGTTGGAGTTAAGGCTTCGCATCAGGGGAAATATATCTGTTATAATCAGCAACAGGTGAACAGCTGGTGGGAATATAGCAATGGTGATGATCGTGTATCTTGGCAGTCCGCTGTAGTTCCGAAGCAGCTGAAAGGCCAAACTATAACCTTTCGGTTTGCTGCCGGTCTGGGAGTAAATGCTGGAGCGGCGGAACATTATCTGCGGTTCAACGGAATTAAACTGTTCGGGTTTAAAACGGGATATTTGCCGGTTGCTGCGGCAAATCGGCAGGTGGAGTTCCGTTTTATTCCGCTGTTGCTGGATAAGAATAACGATATATTTGGAATTTGTGAACTACGGGTAGCACCGGAATTGATAAAATTTGGTCAACGCCAGCAATTCACTGTATTGGGAAAAAAATCTCGTATCAGTTCATGGTTTATGCTTGCAGCGGTGCCGGTGCCGGTGCCGTCAGCGTTGACTACTATACAGAAAAAGAATAAGGTTGCCGCCGGGATCGCAGTATTGGCGGCAAAATATCGACGTCAGCATCAGGCAGCGGATACGGTCAAACTTTGCCGCTGGCCAGGTGGACGTCGGGCGGCAATTTCCGTAGTAAAAACCTCGTTGTCAGTGTCGCAATACAGGGAAGCTAAAAAAATGACCCTGAAATTTATGCCGCCGGATGGTTTTAGCAATCCCTTTGAAGCGGCAGTGTACAGCGCCGTCAAAAATCAAGAATGGCTGATTATTGCTTATCCGGAGGACTATTTCAAACTGCCGTATTCGGCAATGTTCAAGGCTGATGCCACCTATCTGCGGAGGCTTGACTGTCTGGTTTGGCAGGCATCGCCAGCACAAATCGCCGCCTGTATCAAACTGCACTGTGCGGTCAAAGCAGAATTAAAACAGCTTGATCCCCGCCATCTCGAAGTATGGTTGAAAGCTGAAAATAGTTCAGATGAAACCCTTATGCCGTTAACGGTTCAGGTTATGCTGCCTAAAGGTGCATGGGGCGGCAAGGTCGTTGATCAGCGGCAACAACCTGTGCAGTTCAAATTTATTGTTGTTCATCAACGGCTTGGCATACAGTTATCAGTGATTCCAGATGGCCGTCGGACTCTTATTACTTACAATACCAAACAGGAAGGAGTGAGCAATGAATAACAATATCAGACGAACCATAATCCTGCTGCTGTTGAGTTTTTTCGGACTATCGACATTATTATGCTCTGCCGCCGGAACCGCGGCGGAGCTTAAAATTACTTTGCTTCGAGATAAAGTACTGCAATTGAGTTATACTTTTGCGGGGAAACCATATCCGGCGGTTATTCTAACGCCGGTCCCGGCAAGTGGCATGGCTGGTAAAATAACTGTTAAAGAGGGCATTGCTGGGAAAATCGTGTGCACTACGGTTGACGGTCGCAGCAGTTTTATCATTCAGCAGGATGTGAAGAGCAACTATCTGAAATTTACAGATTTTAAACATATTAAAAGTTTGCGGTTTCAGTTTCAGAGTCGAGCTCTGGTGCTGCCGGATAAACGCAGTGAAGACCTTGTTATCTATCCGGAAAATTGGCAATATAAACAAGTTACTGTTCCTAGCGACAATCATCTGCTGCTAAATATGCTGGATAATGGTAATGCGGTGCTGGCTTGTATCTGGAATAATCAGCAGAGCAAGTTAACGGAACTGAAAACTGACAGAGAATTTACCGGGCTTGAACTGCAACCAGCAGTTGGTGAACGTTTTGTGCTTGGCATTAATACCGGCAGACATATCTGGAAGCGGATAACTCAGCAGTTATCCCGTAAAGCCGCAATAGTGGAGTGGCAGCCGCCGTTCACTGCGGTTTGGCATATTGTTTTAAAGCGTGGAGATAGTGATATTTTTGCCGAAAGCAACCAATGTGATACCTGACCATTGGTTGATTTGGGTGGCCATTTGAAAAGCGGTTGGCTCGGTGTTTTCTTACAGGATGCCGATGGTAGAACTTTTGCTACTAACTTGGGAACTATCAACTGGCCGTTTTATATTAAAAACGGCAAAACCTGGCTGCTATTGCCAAAGTACCGTAACTACAATAACAGCTACAGCAAAACCTGGCAACCACTGATTTATCCGGTTGCTTCGGCGGAAAACCAGCCGTCTTTGAATCTGCTTTATGATATTGCTGGCAGAGTGCTGGATAAAAAAATCGCGGATTTGCTGCATAATATTCATGATCCGAGAGCTATCTTTGCCGCAACGTGTGTTCAGACCGCAAAAATAGAAAAGATATTCTATCGGGAGGCGGAAGTTAAACAGGCTGAAAAGATAAAATGGCACTGCCGTTCTATGAATAATTTTATTGCCCTCTATGCGCGGCGTGACCAGCAATATTTGGCATGGAATAAAAAGGTTACGGCTCAGGTGACCCAATTTGGCAGCACCTATCCGTATTACCAGACGCTGATGATATCATTGCAGCGTGATCTTTTTCAGCTACAGCTACGTTATGCTGAAAGCCGCGGCAGGGTCAAAACCCCCGCATATTTTCAGACTCTGACCGCGAAGCTCAGCCGGCTGACCACCGTCGACCATGATCCGGAAGATAAATATAACCGTTGCCGTGAAATCTGCCGAGCAATTAGAGTTATCGGTGGCAGTCAGGATCAGCTCACCGGTGAAATGCATGCCATTATTAAAGCCTTCAGAATGCGAGTGACTGAATTACTGTTGCAGTCACCGCCACCGGGACTTAAAAACTTGCTCGGACAGCTGCGGCAGGAGGCCGCCGCAGTTATTCATAACCATTTTGAAATGGATGGTAAGTAACCGTAAAATTCGAAAAATTTGTATTCAACCTAAAAAACTATAGACCTGAGTGATAATAATTAATTTGTTACTACAGACCGTTGACCGTTGATCTGAGTAGCAACATTAATTTTAGAGTTTTTTTAGTCAAATGATTTGCAAATTATTATTGTTACATTATACTAATAACAGGCAATGCAAAGTGGACACATTGCTATTAAAGAGATTGATAGTATAAACAGTAACATAAGGAGAAAAATTTGCTTTAGTAATAATACTTATTCCTCGCCATATAACCGTTAACATTCATATAGGAGAATATAGTAGATAATTTATATTTTTGATGTTTTTTTATTAAAAAAATCCAAAAGAAGGAAAATGTAAAATGAAAATTACAATGAAGAAATTAAGGAAAGTTAACCATTTACTGAGAGAATTTAATTTCACATTAATAGAGCTCCTCGTGGTGATCGCTATTATTGCGATTCTTGCGGGAATGTTATTGCCAGCACTAAATATGGCAAGGGAGAAGGCGCGAGCAATTGCTTGTACTAGTAATATGAAGAATGTCGCAACGGGCATTGGTTTTTATGAAGATGATAATGATGGTTATATTATTACGGAACAAACATCAGTTCCAGCAGCTGATTGGTTGTTGCAATATTGGCATGCAAAAATTGGCTCGACATATTTTGGTCTGCCGTCACACAACCGCTGGTCGATTGACAATATTTTTGTCTGCCCTTCAAATGTTACGCTTTTTAACTCAGGAACAACAACTGAAATTAGATACAAAGGTGCTTTTTTAAATGATGCTACTCCTAATGCTAAGAGTACATTTTGTACAACTGGTATTAGTTGGGATATTATGAATAAAAAAGCTTCGAGCCTAGTGTTTAGTGCCTCTAAAATAGCCTTGATCGGTCCGATGCAGAAAGAACAAGGTGCATGGGGTGGTGGCCCAATTATGAGCAAGTGGAATGCCACATCGGCAACTTATAGAGATGTTTATCCGCATTCGGCTCGGAGTCAATGTAATATTGGTTATGTTGATGGTCATGTTAGCAGCCATAAACGCCGTATTCCATTTCCTAATTGGCCGGGTTATAATGGTACTCCAGGGCTCAAAACCGAGGGTAATATGTTCTGGTATTACGTTCAATAATAGGTCACGACTCAACTCTTCAGTATATGGATTGTTATCGTCAAATTTAGTTATCCTGTTATGTGAAGCTTTCATAGCAAGATATCTTAAATGTGTTACTGATGGCTTAAGAGGTTGTGTCGATACGAGTTTTTGTTGGAGTTCATAGTTTTAGCGTGTTTTTTGAGTATGATTTAGAAAATACTTTTCGAGTACGGTCTAACTATGCGAGTAAGAATAAGGAACATAATAATATGGAAAAGTTTAAAAATAGTAAGATTATAACTCGTTATGAGCGTAATCCGATTATAAGCGCTGACAAAGTGCCGTTTGATTCGGTGATGACATATAATGCTGGGATAACAAAGTTTAAGGGTAAATATGTGATGCTATTTCGCAATGACTATGGGTTTAGCAAAGCTGATTTTATTGCCTATAAAGCGGGAGCTGCCTGGCCTAAAATTAAAATTAATCTCGGCGTTGCTTTCAGTGATGATGGTCTGAACTGGACTGTCCGTGAAAAGCCTTGTCTGCCAATTCCATTAACTGAAGAGATTGTTCGAGTCTATGATCCGCGTTTAACCGTAATTGAAGAACGTTGTTATCTCTGTTTTGCGGCTGACACGCTCCATGGTATCAGAGGTGGAATTGCCGTAACCGATGATTTTGATAAATTTGAACTGCTTTCACTCTCTGCACCGGATAATCGTAATATGGTGCTATTTCCTGAAAAAATCAATGGCAGTTATTGGCGTTTAGAAAGGCCATTTCCAATTTATGGTCGGGAAACAGATGAAGCATTTGATGTTTGGCTTGCTAGTTCGCCTGACCTGCAACACTGGGGTAATCATCAATTGCTTTTGGGGGCGGAACAGGTGCCGTTTAGTAATTGTAAAATAGGGCCAGCTGCTCCACCGATCAAGACTGATGCGGGGTGGTTGACAACTTTTCATGCGGTTTGGAAACATGAAGATGTTGAATTAGATAGTTTTCATGGGGGCTGGGATAAGGAATATCTTGCGGGGGTAATGTTATTGGATCTTGATAATCCAGCAAAAATTATTGGTATAGCTAAAGAGCCATTACTTGCTCCTGTTGAGAAATATGAGCTTAACGGCTTTCGTGGCAGTGTTATTTTCCCTGGCGGCATGATTCTAGAAGAGAGCGGGGAAGTTAAAATTTATTATGGCGCGGCAGATATGCTTGAATGTTTAGCAACTGCTCATGTTGATGATCTTGTAGCTATGTGCCTTAACAGAGAAATTATTATTCCGAAAACATATCGGAAGTCTGCCTAATTTTTATTATTAAAGTTTAAAAATAGGATGCTTAACGATACTTATTAAATTGGTTTGTGAATTCCAGCAAATTTATTGGTATCGAAAACACAGTCAAACCCTGTGATAGATAAAACAATTCACCTCAACAAACAATAAGGAATAGATTATGTTATCATCGTTAAAAAAAACTTTCTCCCTTTTAGCTTATGTTACTGCACTGATTTTTGTGGGAACCATAGCTTCCAACAATTTGTCAGCGGCAGATAAAAAAAAGAATCACGAATGTAAAATTCCCAACAGTTCATTCGAAGCACCGTTGAACAATCTTTATAAAACCGGGCTGGCCGGAGTAAAGATAGCTCGTATTACCGACAGCCCCAAGTCAGGGAAATATTCCTTGCGGATATTTATCACAGAAAATGCCTCGTGGAATAAAAGTATCTGGCGCGGTAATGTTGTATTAAGCAATCAACTATCGGTTGTCGGCGGCGAAACCTTGCGGATTAAGTTTTTTGTCAGATACCAAAATGCCAGTAAAGTTATTCCGGTATTGAGTTTCTTTGATGCCAAAGGGCCACTGCCGAAACAGTCTATCACGCTCTATACCCCGGTTAAAGATACCGAAAACTGGTACTCTTTTGTGCGGGATTTCAAAGTGCCGAAAAATGCGACAAAAATGCAGATGGCAATTTACGGTTGGGCTTATAACTGTCAGGATGCCATTTTAGATATTGATGATATCAGGATCGCCACACCGGATCGCTTTAAAATGGAACTGGAACAGCCGATGCAGTTGAACTATAAACATCCGGTGGTAATGCCGACCCCAAAAAAAGAGCAATGGTTCTCTAAACCCTTTAACAGCGGTAAGGTTAAGTATATTATCTATTATCCAAGCAAAGAGGGTTATGAGAAGGCTACCGCACAAAAGATTAAAGAGTATATTTTTCCTGAAGCGAAACTGAAAGTCGGCACGCGGCATGAACTGCTGAAAAATGCAGTTATTATTGGTGATCTGAACAGTAAACTGTTCAAATCCAGTATTGCCGCTATGCCGTTACTGAAAAACGATTTTAAACAGATTGCCGGCAGGCCGCAGGGCTATATTCTCAAGCTGAAGGCAAATTCACTGGTGCTTTTAGCCGGTAATGACGGTGCCGGCGCCTATTATGCCTTCAGAACTCTGCTGCAGCTGAAAAACGGCAGAAAAAAACTGCAGCAGGCAACGATTCTTGACTGGCCGGATGTGTTGAAACGCGGCTTTACCTTTCATATCTGCCGGCGTCCCTTTTTTAATAAGGAATTTTCTAAAAAATTTATCTTTGAGCTTGCCGGCGGCTTCAAGTTCAATCGTCTTGTGCTGGCGGTACAATGGGGTGATGCGATGCAGTTTGCCTACCCCGAGAACAGGATTTTTAACCGCAAACTGCGGGCAGTGACGAAAAAAGATATAGAGTGGATTGTCAATTATGCCAAAGAAAATTTCATTACCATCTATCCCATGGTTAATACGCCTTCGCATGGCTGGTGGATGACAGAACGGCTGCCGGAATTAAAGCTGATGAAATCTCCGGGCAATCTATCGCCGGATCATGCACGTAAAATGGGTGAAGTTATTGATACAGCCAATCCGCTGTTTTTCAAAAAGGTATTTCCGCTGCTGAAAGAGACCTGGGAAGCTTTCGGCAAACCGGAATATTTCCATATCGGCCATGATGAAATCTGGGTCTATGACTACAGACACAATTCATCAATTAAAGTGTCGAAGTATGCTGAAAAATATACCAGAGCGCAATTAATCTATAATGAACTGAAAAAACAGAGTGCTTATCTGCATGAGCTCGGAGTAAAACATGTAATCATGTGGGCGGATATGCTGATTCCGAACTTCAACGGCGGCGAAAATCTGGGAAATATATCCGCGATTGCTCCCGATGTTGCCAAACTCGGCATTATGCCGATGCACTGGACCGCGGAAGGCATGGATATTATCGGCCAGGAAAACTATTTAATGAAATACTTTAAAAAGTATATCTGGTCGTGCAACAGTCTCAACAGCAAAAGACTGTTCCCGAAAAATACGCCGCAGCTGGAGGCTGCATTTTCAAATCTCTGGGGTGAAATACCATCGTTAATTATCGGAGCCGGCAAAAACGGCACCATGACCAGGAGACCGCG
>JAUZSW010522160.1:0-16292 GCA_034780735.1 Hyalogyrina grasslei
TTGATTGGGGTTGATCTGAGAATATGTGCGATTGCTTTGGCGTTGAGGCCGGAAGCGTGGAGGGCTGCGACGATGGCACCGGCTGACGCTCCTCGGTACTGGTCAATGTGAATATTGGCTTCGTCAAGAGCTTGGAGGACACCGGTGGCGGATTCGATCTGTCGGCAGCCACCGCCCTGGATGATGACTAGGGTGGGTTTGGTGGACGAAAAGGACGGTGGGGGAGTATGGGTGAGAAAATGACGACTTGCTCCGCTGCGCTTTGCGGTGTCTGATGATGAGATAGAAGGATGGAAAATTGGGACGGGGCGCGATAAGATAGAGTCAATTTGGTGGTTGTGTCGGATGTTACTCATAGGATAATTTCCTGTTATGATTGGCGATAGAAGCTTTGGCTGTGAGGTATTTACCTTGGCGGAGTTTGATGCGGGTTGTAGTGATAGAATGAAGAGTAATGGCAGCGCTGAGTTGGGCATTGATGAGCTCTTTATCCATACGGAAAGGGATATATTCGTTTTTGATGGTGTCACGAAGCTCTGCGATAAGGACCGCGAGATCATCTGCCGTTTGCTGCAATTCTCCGGTGAAGTATGGGGCGTTTCGGTTGCGCATAAGAATATACTCCTAAAAATTTGGGTGATAGTGTAGTGGCGATAAATGGGGGATGAGTAGGGAGTGCTGCTCTTTGCTTTGTCTGGGAAAGATATGAAGGGCAGTTTGAGAATTGGTTTTCGCAAAAAGATGAGAATTAAAGGGACGGGATTAGCTATTTGACTAATCCCGTGGGGTGGTTAGGTTATTGGTTTAGTTTGTTAGATAGGTCAATTTTGGCATTGACTAATTTTTGTAGTTTTGCAATCCGAAAATCAACCATAGCGGCAGCTTTTGCCCAATTGGCTTCGGTGCCAGCGACAGGAACTGCTGGAGGGTATTTAGCCGAGAGGTCGATCAGTTTGTCGAGTATACCGGCAATAATTACGGGGTCGTTACTGACAGGGAGTTTTTCGAACTCGCTAATTACGGTGATAATTAGCTTTGGGTCTTTAGTTGTATTGACGAGCAGAACTTCGTTAGCCACTGCAAGCAGGGTGTTTGTGTCTTTTAATTTAACGGCACATTTGAGCTGCCAAACAGTATTATTATTAGAACTAAAAGTTGCCAATGCTTCTTGGTATTTTTTTTGATAATATAGAATATATCCTACATATCTTTTTATTGGCAAATAAGTACTATTTTGAGCAAGAGCTAAAGCTGAAGCATAAAAACACTTATTAGTTAAATTATAAATTTTGGCGTATAATATTGCATTGGTGTCAGTAATATTATACTTAGCTGCATTATTGTTGACAAGAGCAATTACGGTTTCAGGGGTAGTGGCTTTTTTGATACCCAGTCTAAGTTCAAACTGAGTTATAGATGCAAGTTTAACTCGCATTATTGAAGGTGAAGCATCTACACTTATCCAATAATCAAGATAAGCCTGTGGGTCTGTGCTATAATTGGGAACATCAGCACTGTTATACTTTACGGCGAAGCTGCTGACAGAAGCCAGCACGAACAGGGAGATGAGGAATAATGATTTCATTATTTGTGTCCTATTTTTGGGTTTTTGACGTGCCAGGTTGATTGACTGACATCATCGGTGATGTGGGGGTGATAGTTACCATCACTGCCGTCTCCAGCAATGGTGATAGTGCCGGCGAATCCGGCTTGGGTGATACGTTGTTCGATCTGTTTGCAGATAGAACGGTTTTGCTCCTTTGTTTTGAGGTTGGGGTTGCGGGAGAGATAGTAGGGATGTTCGCCTACTACGAGCGATAAAAGAGGTAGATTATGACTTGCTCCGCTAACGCTGCGTTGCGTCTTTGGGTTAGAGGAGATTTTTTTGTAGATGCCTGATTGGTTGTGGTTGGCGTTGCCAAGGTTGACGACGATGGCACCGGAGGCGTTGACGGGGATATTGTAGGTTAGTTTGTGGTGATTATCGTCTTTGCCGTCATAGCCGTAGTAGATTTCGCCGAAGATATAGATACCTGGGTTGGCTTGGCGTACTTGGTAAATGGTGTAGGCTTGCCATTGGGGTTCTTGCCAGAGGTGAAGAGATGTGCGGCGCCAGCCGGTGATGAAGCCGGAGCAGGCAGAGGCGAGGAGGCGGAGTCCCTGGGCGTAGGTGTTGGTATTGATGAGGACTGGCGAAGCGAGTTTTTCTGGCCCGGAGTAGGTGAAGTAGACTTGAAAACCTAGGGATTTGACGTGTTGGATTTGAGTGTAAAGTTTGTATGGGTCTTCGCCACGCCATGCAGCTAAGATGGTGTTGTAACCGTGAGCGTGGAAGTATGCGAGTTCGGCGTCGAGATTGGTGTAGTTGGATGAGGAGCGCATTTCGGCGATAATGCGCAATGGGGGTTGACTTGCTCCGCTGCGCTTTGCGTCGTCATCATAGGGGATGTATTTGATGGGAGGATATGATTTTGAGTAGACCTTTTGCCATTGTTGCCATAGGCGGCGGTTGGAGTAGGTTGAAAGGTCGAAGTTATGGATGTGTTGGAGAGTGCGTTGGTCGGACAGTTTGTCGGCTAGCGCGATGAGATTGTAGTAGTCCGCTTGTTTTTTTGCTATTGCGGCGTTTTGTTTGGTTGCGAGTCTGGATGCTTTAGTTGCCCGGTCTACTTGGTACTGGCGGAGTTTTGTGCGCCAATCTGGCTGTGCTGCGGATATAGAGGGGATCGATAATAGCACAATAAACAAGCTAAGAACTATACAACACCGAGACAAGCTCGGGTGGGGGCGGAGCCGGGGTGAGGTTGAGCGGGGGAGATGTGACAGGATGGCTATGCACCACCGAGACAAGCTCGGGTGGGGGCGGAGGACAGATGGACGGATGGACTGATGGATGGCTATGCACCACCGAGACAAGCTCGGGTGGGACAAAAAAGTAAGCGAATGAAAAAATGAGATAGACATTATAGAGGTCTCCTGTTGTTGGCTATGGTTAGAGAGACGACCCACTGGTCTTGCCATGAGTTGGTGCCGTCTTCGGTGGTGTCGTTGTTTAGAGGGGCGTTTTCGGTGATACCGTCGGTGACGTAGAGTCTGATGAGGATGGTATCGCCTGGGGTGACGTCTGGTGGATTGAGGGCGTTTTTGCCAAAGAGTCGAATTGGGGTTGTTGAGTTAATTGACCAGTTGAGGTTGGAGAGATATTTTATGGTAATCCATGAACCCGAAGGTAGTATTTTGTATTGGAGAATGGCTTGGGTGATGGGGGGATCACCGACTGCTGGGGCGAGGACAATCCAGACGGTAGCGGGTAGGCTGACCGTGAGGTTGTCGGGGCATGGGACGACGCCTGAGTTCCAGGTGGCATCGGAGTAGAATGCGATCTGAGAATTGATGGCGGCGATATAGTTGCGATTGAAGTTGTCCTCGGTGAACCAGCATGCAGATGCGGTGATGGCGGCGGAGATCAGCAGTAGAGATAATAATTTTTTCATGGTTTGATCCTTTAGGTTAGAGTTTGAGCTGGAAAAACAAAGCCCTGCCAATCTGTGGGGGCAAAACCATCGTTCCAGCGGTATCTGCCGTAATACTTATATCCAGGAATAGTATTTTGCAGGTCAATAGAGATCACGCTGCCGTAGTATGGAGTACCAACGCCCTCAGAGGGGAATGCGCCGAATACAGAGCCGTTAAAAACGGTGATATGTGCTTGACTAGTAGCGGTATTGAGGTTTTCGACCAGGGCAGAGAAATCGGTATTTGCGGAAAGTTGGAGTTCCAGGTGCAAAGCGTCATCGTCGAAATCGGACGGAATTAGCAGGACAACATCCTGAATGGCGGAACTGCTGATCGTTTTGATATTGCCATTTTCGTCTTTGCAATGGATGGTGGCGGAGCCGTCGGCCATTTCGACCCAGAGTAGCAGTTTGCCGGTTGGTACTTGCGACTGGTTGAAATCTGCGGCTGTTTTTACTTGTAAAATTTGCATAATTTATTCCTTTGTTATATTCTTATGGTAGCTAAGATATTATCATTAACGGCAACAGCGACACATTTACTGTCCGTAAAAACAGGAGAAAAAACATCTGTTCCAGAAGTCCCATCATTACTCCAGTCGCCCCAGATATAAAGTTCATTGTTGTCATTTATGGCAGCAGTGTTATGATGGCCAGCAGCGACTTGTCGCCAATTTGATGCAGTTCCTACTTTGGTTAATAAATTTTTATCTATAGTATTGCCCAATCCAAGTTGACCTCTGTCATTATAACCGCAGGTGTATAATTCCCCATTGTTATTTATAGCGGCAGTATGCCAACCGCCGCAAGCAACCTGAGTGAATGCAGAACCGGCATAGTACCAGCTGGTTTGCTGCCCAGTATAGCCTCCTAGCTGTCCTAATGCATTACTACCGGCTGTATATAAATCCCCATTATTATTTATGGCGGCAGTATGCCAACTGCCGCAAGCAACATCTATCCATGAGTACCCGTTCATTTTACTGGTAATAGCAAATTGTGCCTGATCCGAGGTATTACCTATTGCAAGCTGGCCATTCGAATTATTATGGTAGCTATAGATTTCGCCATTATTTGTAATAATACAAATGTGAGAACTTCCAGAAGCTTGACAACCGCAAGCTATTTTAGCGATATTACCGATAGACTCTATTAACGTTGCACTGGAATAATCATATATTCCAGTAAGTGGCGGTTCAACCAGTTCTCGAAATAAAGCTCCCTGTCCATAAATGTCGCCATTATCGGTAAGAGCAAGAAACTGACTTTTATTACATGCAATCTGTCGCCAATCATTTTCACCTTGATTGGAAGAGGTAAAGAGATAGCGAGGAGTCTTCAGGTAAAAATCTCCATTCAGGTAGACGCTATAAATGCGTATATTCCCCAAAAAAAGAAAATTTGCTTGATTGTTTCCAAGGTAAATCATAATGCCTCATTGATTAAGTATAGAGTATCTGCAACGGGCGAGGCAGGCAAACTAGAGACTACCAGAATAGCAAAAGTTCCACCAGTGTCGCCTTGAGGGCCTTGGTCGCCAGTGTCGCCTTGGATGCCTTGGGGCCCTTGACTTCCAGTATTGCCTTGAGGACCTTGTGGGCCGATGGAACCGGTGGGGCCGGTTGGGCCTTGGTCGCCGGTGTCGCCTTTGAGAGATGCTTGTTGTGCTGGGGTTAATGCGTCGAATTCGACGGTCCCATCTGCACCATCTGCACCTTGATGGCCTTGAATGCCTTGAATGCCTTGAATGCCTTGAATGCCTTGAATGCCTTGGTCGCCGGTGTCGCCTTTTTCACCACCGGCGAGGACTAATTGCCAGGTATCAGTGATTGTGGTGATATTTTTCATGGCCATGATGCCGGACAGGTCTACCGAGGTCGAATTACTGGTGTAGGTGGCGGTGTTTTGCGGCAATTGCCATTGAGAGCCGCTGTTATCTACCACGGCGACGATATTTAACAGGTCATTTACTGTCAGGATTTTATCTACTAAATTCTCTTGGGTGAAATTATGGCGTGAACCCTGAATTTTTAGCCAGGACAGATAATCGGCTTGCGAGCCGTCGTGACCTTCCGCCAGCCAAATTTGGTAGGGGCTTTGACCGGAGATACCCTGGGCGAAACGGATACGGCCGCCGTTGGTGACATCGCTCTGGCCGAAATAGATCACGGTGCGGCTATTGGTCCATTCGGTGGTGATCATAACGGGACTGTCGGGGTCGCCAGTTTTGACGGTTTGGCCGTTGCCCATGGCATCGTATAGTTCAATTTGGGCGATAGTTTTAGTGCCATCGATGATGAGAGAGCCGCCGAAGACATCATCAGCGATAAAAGAATAGTCTGGGACTAATGCAGCATTTTCGCCGATGTCGCCTTGAGGACCGGTATCACCGGTGTCACCTTTTTCGCCTTGGATGCCCTGAATGCCGCCGGGGGCGGGGTCACTCCAGTCGGCAAAATCATCGGAAAGCTTCAGGTAAAATTCATTATTATCGGTATCAAGGTAGCAGAAACCACGATCTGCATCATCGTAGATAGATTTATTGGCAAGGGTGCCAGCCATATCTACATGAACGCCGTCGCCTTTATCGCCAGTGTCGCCTTGATCGCCCTTGTCGCCCTTATCGCCTTTGGCTCCGGTATCGCCGGGGAGTCCGCGGTCTCCGGTTGGACCGGTATCACCTTTATCTCCTTTGGGGCCGGTGTCACCTGGGTCGCCTTTGTCGCCAGTGAGTCCTTGGAGGGAGGTGATGTGAACGGGAGAGCTCCATGCTGAGTTGATAAACCAATAGATGTCGTTGGTATCGCTGGCAAGGAAACAGTAATTATCCACTGGGGTAGCAGGGCGGTCTGCCAATAGCCCTATTTCGTCAGGTTCGATGCTTTTGCCATCGACGCCATAAGGGATCAGTTGCGGGTCTGATGCGGCACCACTGGAGCCGTGTTTGATGCGTTGATAGTGGTCAATATTTTGGTTGAGGGTCGAGTGCCAGTCAGTGGAGCCGTCGATGGAATATTCAAATATGAGTTGTCTACCGATAGCGGCTTCAGTTTCGAGATCAGTATAATATTCTGTGAGTTCATCTTCGGGAGGGGGATCACCGGCGATATAGACGCAATTGCGAATAGAGATAGGCATGAGATAGGCGAATGATTTTTCGGTAGCGGAGATCATGCCACCGATTTCGGCCTTGAGTTCGATCGCTGGTTGAGCAAGCAGAGCGTCTCGCATAGCAGAGTTATTGGTATTTGGTAGAATGGCAGAGAGGATAGTTTTGCCATCAGCATCGGTAACGACCGAAATATCATTAAGCTGAAGCATTTTTGTGGTGGTCGCTTGGTCAAAATCGGCATCTAGTGCGAAGTAAAAGCTAGTGGTATCATCAAACGTGGACTTTGGATAGATTTGTAAGATGCCGGTGTCAGGGTCGGCATTGGGTTCTCTGAGATCGAATTCAAATTTGACTCGGGTGCCGATAACGATGTCCGGCATGGATGTGATGGAGCCGTATTCGTCGGTGATTTGGTCGATGGCGCCGTCGATCATCAATACTCTTTTGATTGTTTGCATTGTTGGTTGTTCTCCTGTTTTTTTAACTGAGCTCTACCGAGGCAAGCCCGGTGTGGGCTGATGACTAAGCTCTACCGGGGCAAGCCCGGTGGGGGCTGCGGGTTATCCGGTGGGGGCTGTGGTTTCTTCCTCTTTAAATTCGAAATTAAATTTTAGTTGGTCAATATATTCTTTGGTCCAGAGGAGCCATGATTCGTTACCAGCTGTACGCTGGATTATTTTTGACCTGGGGTAAAATTCCTGTAAATATGCGACAAAGGCATCATAGGCCGGTTGGATGGTTGATAGGCGCATTGAACCAGACGCGTCAACGAAGAGGCCGATAGTGTATTTGGTTGCAGAATATTGAGATTTGAGAGCGTTGAAGACTTGGACAAAGGTATTCATCGAAGCATTATCGTTGCGACCACAAGAGTAGTAGAGGACATTGTCCGGTTTACCTGAAGAGCCAAAGACATCGCCGCACGCACTACCGCCTGGTTGGATTATGGCGGTAAAGAAGTTAATTGACTGTTCGAACATCGCTTTGTGGTTGTCATAAGTATCGCCAGTAGTGTAAACAGAGTCCGCTTCATCGATCCAAGTGATAGAGATAATATCTTCTTTTTTGCGGAGGTAATTGACGATCCTGAACATCTGTTTGAGCCATGCAGCGGAGAGGAAATATGGATTAGGTTCGATGCGGCTATCGACCTCCAGAGCGGCGAGTAGGTCGGGTTCTTTCCAAAGCCTGGCATCGTCGGCAGTCCAGTTGCTGAACCATGGGATAAGTTCAGAGACGGCATTGTGCATGGAGCGTTCGATGATTTTATAATCTTGATTGGGATTGAATGGGGCAAGCATGGGACGCAGGGCGGACGGAATATCCTCGCTGGGTTCGTCGTGAAAGAGATAATCAATGCGTTCTTTGATAGCCTCGTAGAGTTCATAGCCTTGAATTGATGGTACGGCTAGGATTGGCAGTTTTGAGCTCCAGTCGCTCCATATTGTTGGTTGTTGCATTAGCTGTACCTGTTGTTATAGATTATACCGTTGTTCCAGATTTGAATAATCTGGCTCATTTTATCAGTATCGTCGTTCCATGTAACAATACCGATAAGAGCGGCGAATTTATCAGCGGTAAATTCAGGGAGAGTTGGTTCGGCGACAATTTCGATAGACCATTTGTCATCAGCATAAGTAGCATAGAGGATGATATAAGCTTCGGCAGTGATAGTTAAGCTAATTTTTGGGACATCTATTTTATCGATACCGGAGACAAAGATCCCGCAGAGCTCGCCAAGCCTACCAGAGCCATCAACCACGATAATAGTGTTTGGAGTTTTGTCGTCTGAGATCAGGCGAAAGAAGCCGGTGTAGTTATCACCGCCTGCAGCATTGACCGTGGGGTCTTCGAGGTGAAGTTGTATACCCATGAAAGTAGCTTCATGGATAATATCTTCGGAGTCAATAATCTGCTGTTCTTTGACTATTTTTTCCAGTGCTTTAATTCGTTGTAGGAGATTCATCTTATTTTTCCTGTATGCCGCCGTGTTCCCAGCTTTTCCAATAACCGATACATTTATCTGGGTCGAAGCGACCGCCCCAGGCGTAGGTAAAGATGCGGGTAACTTTCACATATTGCCTACCCTCATTGAGATAGCTTTCAAGGTCCTGTTTTAGGAGTCGCCATTTGCCGGGGATGCCGCCATTGTGGACATCGAACTTGGCGGGAAATCTACCATTGAGACCGGCGAAGCGGCGAAGGGTTCTTGGTTTGCGTTTTGAATAGTAGACGACGATAAAATGAGGGACAGCACGCTTGTGACCTAACATACTAATAGCGGGGTGATGGTTTTTATTAAAAGGAGATTCGCTATAATCAGCGGAGCCTAGGAGAGCAGCATCGGTAGCGTAATTTTTAAAGATAAAATCCTTAACTGCGGCGGTTTTCTCATAGATATTTTTAGCTTTTTTGGCGACATCATCTTTATCGGCGCGTCTGACGCCCCACATTTTTGGGTGATAATAGAGTTGGCGGTCTTCGTATTTCCATTCGTAGCGGTCGGTAATGTCTGTTTTGGATGATGAATAGAAGCTACCAGTGGCAGTTTCATCAGGTTCAGCCTCAATAGTGAGGATATAATATCCTTTGGTGAGTTCTTTTTTCTGAACTCTAACGACACGTGCAGGCATGGGGGCCCATGTTGCGATGTCGTGATAATTGGGTTCGTAGTCTGCTAGTTCTGATTCTTGCAGGTAAAATTCTATAGAGTATGTATTAGTATCTTGATCTTTGGTTACTTCACTGGAGCCGATTATTCTTTTATCTTCGCTCATGATTATGCACCTCCGAGATTTTTGTTAAGTTTACGCATTTCGGTTAGGACGAGCTTGAGGATGGCGTTATTTTCAACCCCGCTTTTTTTTATATCGTCGGAGAATTTATTAAATACTCCCTGGCTAAAGAGATCGATCTCTTTTTTGATGCCGATGATACCTGGGATAAGCTCTGCCATTTTGTTAGTTGATTCGAGGCGATATTTATCGGGGAAGCGTTCGGCTTTTTGGCGTGTGGCGGCATTGGTGGCGAGTTGGCGTTTGTCCAGAGGCACGATTTTGCCGTTAATTTTGCCGGTATCGCGACCGGGTTTGATGAGTTTTAGGACGATGGGTTTGACGGTTTTTTCAGCGGTCATGGTCTCATAGGTTTTTTTGAAGCCGCCTTTTTTACCCATATCGGTCATTACCGCCTTGGTTCTTTTCATGGAGCCGCCCTTGGTTACGAGGCCAGCAAGGTCACGTTTCCATTTTTCGAGGATTGCTTCGGTATTGGTTTTGACCAGGCCGCCGAGGAGGAGTTTTGCGGCGTTTTTGTCGATTCGACGCTTTTCATTGGCAGCATTATTGTCAATCTTTTTTCTACCTGAAGTCGACCAGGTAAATGATTTAGCAATAATTACCACTGCGTCAACTAGTTTCTTGGCGAAGGATGTCGCCAGGCCAACTAGACTAGTATGGACCACGTTCCAGATATTAATCAGAGGGTCGGCGATCATGGCACCGAGGATTTTACCGCTTGAGCTGATTACGCTGGAGAGGATTTTGCTGAGTTTGGGTGATGCAGCACTAAATGCGACATCGACGAGGTCAAGGACGAGGGCTTTGCCGAGTTTTGGGATGTCGCCTTTGATGGCGTTCCAGCTGCCGGAAACGGCGGTCATGATGTCAGCCCGGCGTTTTGGATCGAAGAGATTATCGATAATATTACCGGCTTTTTTGACGCCATCTGCGAGGGTACTGCCCCATTTGTCCCAAGGTAGTTTTGCGAGGTTATTACCGACAGTAGTGATACCTTTGGAGATACTTCTGACGATTTTGGTTGCGTAGGGCAGGAATTTTTTACCAGCATTGGCAAAGGCTCTGAAGAGAGCGTCTTTGAGGTCAGAGACCGCACCTTCATAGGTGCCGGTACCGATTTTTGAAGCCATACCGCCGAAGCGTTTTTTCATTAGGCCGAGCATGGCGCCCATTAATTTACCGGCGGTATCAGCAGTCGCAGCGCCAGATTTTTCAAATTTAACCCCGAATTTTTTGAGGTCGCTGCGAGTGATGCCGATGCGAGCTGAAGATTCGAGAGCTTCACCGGTGCGGCCAGACCGAGCATAACCGAGCATGCGGACGATCTCTTCGAGTGGTTTTTTGAAACCGGCTGCGGCATCCATAATAGTAGAGAGGTTTTTTCTGGAGTCAAGTTTAAACGCCTCCATCAAGACCCCAGCCTGAACAGATTCGCCCATCTGGAATGGTTTACCGGCTGAAGACTTAGTCAGGAAATCATAGAGGTTGCCTTTGTGCATGACATCAAGTTGCGTTTTGTAGCGTTCCATCTCCCCCGCTGGGATGAGAGCTTTGTGAGTAGCGTAGAGCGCGGCACCACCGGCAACGAGGAGTTTTAGTCCTTTCATCTGTAGTGACATCAAGCCACTGGCAATTTTGCCAACGAGGCTAAAAGCCATCTTTAGACCACCGACAAAAATCCCGCCGATCATGGAACTGACCCGCATGACCGATGAAGTCATATTGCCGAATCCGGCAGTGATCTTGCCGATGCCGCGGAGTGCACCACTTTTTATTCGGGCAAATATTGGATTCATTCCGTTCGCTTTACGCCCAACTTTATCAATTGCTCTGCTTGCCGTCGAACCTACTTCAACAAGTTTACCATCGACATTAATTAAGGTTCGCTGGGCTTTATGCCCTAAACTGGTGATTGACTTAGTTGCTTTAGCGGTTGTCTTGCTGAAAGTTAAATCTGTTGCGCCAAGTTGACTATTAACGTTTTTCACGATGCGCTGAGAGTCTCGACCTAAACTGGTGATTGCTTTAGTTACCTCAGAGGTTTTAGCGGTGAATTTCAGAGCTAGGCTATAATCTTTTTTACTCATGGGAACCTCCATTGGGTTGAGGTTGAGACGCACGGCCGTGCGTCTCTACGATTTTTATTTTTATCTTCATTTTGTTTGCTTTTTTTCGTATTACGTTGTATAATTATTATTTAACCCGCTAAACGGCCGGATGCTTACGGTTTTACCGCCGCACCGGAATTGCCCTGGCGGGTTTACTTAACCTGCTAAAACGGCCGGATTGGTTTGACTTATGTCATTTCGCCGGAATTGCCCTGGCAGGTTTTTTTATGTCGCGTTTGCGGGCGACACACAGTTACACGGGCGAACACATAGGTATACGGGCGAACACATAGGTTCGCCCCTACGGGGTATCCTCTTTTATTCCTTGTAGGTGATAAAAGAATAGACCGTCGATGGTTTCCAGAACAATCATTTCTGTCATTATCATGCCTGCACGGGTCGGTATTTTCTTCTCAAATCGCCATACACCTTTAATACTGCTTCTCTTTTTCTTATCTATCTCAAAGCCTTTTGGGGTGCCGGTGGTGGCGATAGCTTCGGCGGAGTCGATGAGATCGATCCCGACACAGGTGCGGCTTTGCGAAATAGTATGTTTTGCACCTTTTAGTGCCATGATAATTGGTTGGCCAGAATGAATATTGGTGATTGTCTGACCGGTAAATTTAAGTTTTGCCTGGGCGGTGGCAGCGGTGCGAATCTCTTTGGTGATAGTTGTGTTACCAGTATAAGCCTTGAGAATATCTGGCTGCCAGCTGGTTTTTGGCTGAAGCGGGGTTGGTTTAGCGGCAGGGTCGAAAGAGAAGCCCGATGGTGATAGTAGAGATGCACGGACGTGCGTCTTTACAACAGAGCGTTCGCCCAGTTCATCGGCCAGTAGTTGACGCCAGTAGCAACGGCAGTTAAAATCATTAGGTGGTGAGACTGACCGCATCGCTGTCGATCCGACCTCGTAGACGAGACCATTGAGAGCGGCATGTTTGTCCCGGACGCGTTCGTCGTCGACAGTATGGTATTCGACGTAGGGATAGACCTCCTTGGTTTCGACAAAGCCATCATACTCGCCGACCGCCTGGGCATTTCTTACATTTTGTTCGATAATCAGCTTGAGTCTTCGTGTGCTGCCAAGTTCTGACAGGCGGTTATTGTCATTCATATCGGCTTCATTGGCGAGGAAGCCCATTTCACGAAGAGCGTTTTTACCGTCGGTAGTGAGGAATTCGCGCATCCACCAGCGAGCCTGCTGAGCCGACATCTTGCCGGCAACGACCTGAGTGATACGATGACGCAGAGCTTCGAGGACATTGGCTTTGGTGACGCGGGCGGAAAAGAATGCCCGGGCCCGATCATCGTCGCTCCAGTCAGCAACCAGCTCCGCCGATGTTTTAGCGGTTGGGGTAAGCTGTTTGCTGTTCAGATAGGCTATTGCCTGTTTATTGGTTAATGTTGTTTTTGGCATAATTAAGTGCTTTTGCGGTTCGTTCCACATTTTTTGCTACGATTAAAATACCCTCTGAATCCTCTTCGAGAAGCAGAATATCCTCAACTGGCGTATTGTCCGGGTCGAGGCCGTTCTTGAGTGCTAATGCACGCCAGAGACGGCTCTGTTCGACAAAGAAAGCCAGTTCGGCAGGTTCTACTTCTCTTCCGTAAAAAAATCGACGCGACCGGCTCCCATGCGGCTGCATTGGATAAGTTCATCGAGGCGTGACATATCGATAAATTCGAGATAACGTTTGATGTCTGCTTCCTGATAGCCAGCGGCATTGAGACCGGTGACAACAAAATCATCAAAACCGTTAGTCATTTTTTCATCCATAGCGAAGAGCTCTTCTTTGGCGGCATCGACAACTTCAGCAGCGGCGTCGAGTTGATCGAGGTCGGCATTGTCCATAGCCTGCATAGCGAGGGTTATTTTGCGCCGACCTTTGTCAACTGCGGTCTCCAGATGCGAAAGCATTTTGGGGTACTTAGCCAGTTTTGGGCATTTGCGAAAGGTGGGAAAATAGATAGTTTCCAATTGGGTTAATTGGCCGTCTTTGTCCGGGGTTTTGATTTTTACCGGGATACCGTTGATACTCATGATGGGTTTTCCTTCGGGCAGCCACACAGGGCTGCCCCTACGGGTTTATTCGTTCCCACCGACCTTGTGTCGGTGTATTAAAAATTTCAGCACAGAATAATCAGGTGCTGACTATAAACTGGCCGCGGGTTTACGGGTTTATGATGGGTCACCAGAGATCGAGATACTGGTGGTGTTTTTCTCTTTGGAATATTCGGCGGAGACAATACCGGTACCGGAGAGGACGGTATCCGCTGCGGTTTTCAGGACGATGGCTTTGCCGGTACCGGCAGCTGAGTCGAGGTCGGTACGGTCGCCATAAAGCTCACAGGAAGCCTCGAAGTTTTCTGCGATGCTGTCGTTGTGAATGCGATTGTCGGCGGTGGTAACGGCACTGTCTTCACCTTTGTGGGTGATGCTGCCGCTGCCATGGACGAATTGTTCTTTATCAATAACCGCAACGTCAAAGACGGCGTTATCAAATGGTAATATTGAACTCATGATTGGGTTTCCTTCGGGCGAACAGACATGTTCGCCCCTACGTTTTTATTCGTTCCCACCGACCTTGTGTCGGTGTATTGAAAATTTCCGCATAGAATAATCTGGTGCGGATTATAAACTGGCTACGGGTTTAGTCGCTAGCCGGCGGTGCGGTGGTGCCTTTGATGGTGAATTTGGCGACCTGAATAGCGTCGCCAGAGATTTCGACATCGACGAGAGCATCAAACGATTCAATTTCGCCAGTGACATCGGCATGGTTGCCGACGGCTGTACGCAATCCTGAAGCGATAACGACCGTCAATGATGTATCGTTGATTAATGCTTCAAAAGAGCCATTGCGGGCAATACCAGCGCGAGCGTTAGGTAGTTTGCCACCGCCACGGTCATCGTGACCGCCGCCTTTGCTGACGCTGCCAGCGATCGGGGTAATCTCGACCGCTGTACCGTTTTTGGGTGTGATAGTAATCATATTTTTACCTCATTTTGGTTGTGGGTCTATGACCCGGTTATTATGGTCCATGTTGAGACGCACGGCCATGTTGAGACGCACGGCCATGTTGAGACGCACGGCCGTGCGTCTCTACGTTAATGGTCTTCAATTCTCAGGGTGACTAGGGCGGCGGCTAATGCAGGATTGTCCGGTAACTCAAGGGAATCATCACCCTGAACAAAGATTACTGCCTGCCCAAAAACCTGTTGATCCAGCTGCTGAATAACAGCGTCAATATAGGTTCTAAGGTTCTCGACATCGTCATTCTGGTACATTTCTACCAGCAGCGCGACCGAGACGCGCATTGCGCGCAGGGGGCGATTGCCGATGTCGGAGCCTGAATAGATAACGGCGGCAGCCGGTAGTCTTAATGCTGGGAGAAATTCCAATAGAGCTTTGCTACTGCTGCCGGGAAACTTTTCAATTTGCGAAAACCGATTATTATTTTCGGTCTCAACTGCCGTTAATTTGGTAATGATAAAGTCCAGAATTGTTTCGGTTGTACTAATTGGAGTTAATCTGCTCATGAGTTCCTTTTGCGACTGTCGAGCCAGGCGGTTGCCGCCACTCGTAGTTTTTTGTTGCGTTGGTTTTCTGACGGCAGCCAGGGATCAGCCGGATGCTGCACCGATTTTTTCAAGACATAAAATAGTTCGACCGAATCATTTAGCTTGCGAAAGAGAAACATTGCACCGTCACTTTTTCTGACAGCACAGAACAGGTTTTTGATGTCCCGGGGTGATTTACCCCTTGCGGCTGGGTTTACTGGAATCGCGAGGTGTTTGGCTCCAGAGGCCCCGGGTCCCTGACCTGGGGCTGATATAGTGCCGCCTAACTGTCTAATAGCAGCTGCCGGATGAGTCGCACCGATAATCGCAGAATCATTATCAGATTCACCAGTCACCGAATTTGCGACAGCTGCCCAGAAGCTTTTGCCCCCTTTGGCGCGGGCTGCATATTTTAGGCTCCGCTCCATCGTCGTACGGATAACCGCAAACAACTTACGCCGCTCGCTCGATTTCTCCACACTGTCGATGATGGTCGAAAATGGATTTTTGTCAACTGAAACTGTGATCATGGTGTTTTTGCCCCTACCTATTCGTTCCCACCAACCTTGTGTCGGTGTATTAAAAATTTCCGCATAGAATAATCCGGTACTGGGCAGATATGGAATCTGCCCCTACTAATAACCGTAAATTGAATCATTCATTATTTGTTGATTGCTGGCGAGGGTGATGGCAGTTCCAACCTTTTGTTCGGGTGGGGTGCCGTCATCAGCTGCTGGCAATGACATTTTGCCGGCGGCAAGATCGCGCAGCTCTTTCATGGTATCATCATAGGCCAGACGAATCTTTTCCGGGACGCTGCCACCAGGACCAAGCTTGTAAAGCTCGTGTTCGGCTAACGCCAATGCCCAACCGGCGGGTAGTGGAGAAATAGGTAATGGCAACGAATATTTCGCTGCCGCATAGCCGTCAACTTTGGACTCTGCACGTTCGATCACCTCGTTGACTTTATCGGTCAATGCCGTGTCAGTAGCTTGACAGAGTTTTGCTAGGCGAGTTAATGGTATTCGGTCAGTGATGTCGTCAAAATTTATATACATGGGTATCTTAGTTAATGGTTAATGATTAATGATTAATGGGGGCGACCACACAGGGTCGCCCGTACAGAGTTGATGGTTATGCAGGGATACCGGCGACGATGAGCTGTGGGAGACCGGGGCCAGCGGCACAGATCTTCTTGAT
>JAUZSW010523270.1:0-16285 GCA_034780735.1 Hyalogyrina grasslei
TAGTCACGAACCAAAGATTGGTTTGCAAGCAGAGCGTTTTATTCTCGACAGGGATGTCGATCCCACATTGACTGGGATTTTTAATTTTGCCTCCAAGCAGGAAAGGTGTGAGTTTTGAAGAATAGTTCATGAGTAAATCAAAAAATAAGGCAAAGAGTAATGGCTCCGTCAACAGTCTTTGGTTATCGGAATAAATTTGAAGACTGTTGCCCGTAGACGGAGATTTAAATCGTAACTTGTATTTTGTTAAATATCTACTGAATTACCTTGTATTATTAATAATTTCAACCTATAATGGGTATTGCCATTAGAATAGCTAATCCAATTTATGATGTTGTCTTTAAATATCTACTGACGAATGACACCAACGTGGCAATTTTAATATTGTCAAATCTTATTGGTAAAAAAATAATTAATCTGCATGTAGAACCGACCGAAATTTTAGAGAATAAAAGAAAAAGCAACCCTTGGTAGGATCAAAAGAGTCTTATACCGTGATGCGTTTAGATTTTGCCGCTGAAATTGAACATGAAGAAGATGTTAGAAACAGGATGGAGCTTGAAGATGATTACATCAACGATCTTGAAGATTTAGAACGGCAAATTGAAGAGAAAGATAAAAGCTTAGAAGAAAATGCTAAAGTTTTAGCTGAGAAAGATAAAAGTTTAGCAGAGAAAGATGAAAGCTTAAAGCAGGCATTAAAAATATTGATTGATTTAGGATTATGAAGAAAGCTCGATGAGCATCTATGTCACAGCACCACTGGCACACAAGGTGATGGTCGCATTGAGGCACCATTATGCATCCCAGCATGAGACCATCTTTTAAATTTCTGACATTTTGACAATGCGCTGTTCTTGAGCGGATTTGATTGCCGCAAAGGCAATTCTCGTTGCAGTTACTGCACTGTCGACGCCACAGACCACTGGGCCATTGCCCATTATTTCATCAACAAACTTGTTGATTGCATGGGCATGGCCTTTGTCTGGATCGGCAGTAAATTGTAAACTCTGGTCGTTATGTTTAACTACTTCAGCACAGGCGACTGCTTTTTTCTCCAACCAACCGTCGATGCCACCTTGAGTACCCACTTCAGGATGCCGATCATAAAGCATTGGGTAGGTTATTTTAGCCGGCACATCTGCAATGCCGGCAGTTCTCACTTCACACATGTGATCACAAACGACGGCACTGCCGTTACCAAATGCCTCATAAAGTTCTTTGGGATAGCCAAAGGTGCCGTTGCCAGTCAAATTGAGTGTCGCAATGGCTCCGCCAACATATTTGACAATAATTGCATGATTAAGCATGCCCGTTTCCATTGAAACAACCTCGAATGGTTCATCATCAAGAAACCAGTTGCAAATATCGGTAAAATGAGTCATTTCAAACAGCATTGGACCATGCGGAGCCTGAGTTTTATCAAAGACCCAACTTTTCCACGAATACCAATCATCATTGATTCTACATGAAAATGAGGGAATACCATTGTCATCCCGCTGCGGGCGACTGTCTCCTTCGCGATCCCAACGCCACAAACAGGGTTTTGGGTTATCCATCTGCTCTCTGAAGATACGTTGAGCATCAATCATGGCCGGACTACAACGCCGGTTATGACCAACACAAAAAGGAATACCGCTGTCATTAACCACTTGCTGAATCTGATAGACCTCTTCGAGGGTCGTTGCCAATGGTTTTTCGACATAGACCGGCTTGCCCTGTTCTGCGGCTAATTTAATCACCGGCAAACGCAATTTTTCTGTCGTTGCCAAGCAGATAACATCAACTTCAGGGTTTATAATCGTCGCCGCCCAGTCTTTACTGATATTCAGCGCACCATGTTTTGTTTGGCACTCTGCAAGTGCTTCGTCGGAGAGATCGCAACAGGTATGGAGCACAGTTTTAGCCGATGCGGCGATATTAGGAATATGAGTACTGCGAGCAAGAGCACCACAGCCGATAACGGCAAAATTCAAAGTTTTTTGTTCTGACATAATTTAAGTTCCTTTGGGTTTAAGTATACACTTATGAGTAGTTTTTAGTTAGTTTTAATAGCAAATCAAGCTGAAATTAACTGAATAAAATTTATTTGATTCAAATTAATCAGGTTTAGTCGCACTATCGCCCTGATTTATATCTCATCAGTTATACATGAATATTTATTTTTTCTTTGAAACAGTAAGCAGCTTAACAATCTATTATGAGTACCGGATTGAATAACGATCCCGCCAATAATCACAATCAGTCCTAACAGGGAAGCAGGCATAATGGCTTCTCCCAGCAACAGATAAATAAATATTAATGATAAAAATGGCGTTACAAAAGCAATGTTTGATATTTTAGCAGTATCGCCATATTTTAAAGCGGCAAACCAACAACAGTAACCGATGGCATTTACACCGACTCCAAGAAACAACAGACCGGAAAATTCTGCTAATGATATTGCCGGAATTTCAGAACAAATTACTGTCTGTATTGTGATAAAGATGAATGCGAAAACAAAATAAAAGAATACCGCAGTTAAGTTGTCATAGCTATGTTTTTTCCCCAATACTGAAAAAAGTCCATAAGATGCTGCACCGCAGACAATAAATAGAATACCCCGAATATCCGGAATTACAAAAACACTCCCGTAACCACCGCCGATAACAATAAAAATACCGCAAAACCCAGTGATAAGAGCAATAAATGTTCGAATATTAAACTGTTCTTTCAGAATCACCCCAGCAAATATGACAACCCATATCGGCCATGAATAGTTGATAACCGCAGCTTGCTGCGTGGCAACAGTTGTCAAACCGTAATAGAGCAGATTGTAATAGAGGAAAACCCCGGTAAATCCCATAACCGCAAAATGTCGATAATCTTTAAACTGATACTGTTTGATGACGGCAATTTTATTTTGTAGCAATACAATGAGCAACAAACTGCCGGAAGCAATCAGCAAGGCATAGAAAAGCATCTGCAGGCTGCTCAAGGTTTTTAAAAGCAGTTTGGCAACAGGGGTTGCGGCACTCCATAACAACAGAGCCCCCGCAACATAAAAATATGATTTATGTTCGTTATTCATAGCAATCTTATATTATAAAATTAGAGTGTAAATACTGGTTTACTGATTAAGAACAACCGGTTTACCCTCGCGTGCAGACTGGTAAATGGCGGTGATAAGTTCTACTGATTTACGACCTTCAATGCCATTAACCGCCGGTTCACGGTCATGAATAATCGCTTCAATCATATCTTCAAATTGTCGCTGATGTCCCTTGGAATCCATAAATGCAGTTGGGTCTTTGGCTCCGCTGGATCCGGTTTTCTGTAGTTTGGCTTTTAGTTTTACATCTTCAGGGTTTGCATCTCGAAATTCCCAGACATCAAGAGATTCACCTTCGATAATAGCACTGCCATCCGTGCCATGAATGCCGATGCGGACATCAATTCCAGGATAAGCAGTTGTGGTTCCCTGAATGGTGCCAAGAGCACCATTTTTAAATTTGAGAATTGCCACGGCAGTATCTTCCACCTCAATATCACGGGCAATAGTTTCACAGTGAGCGGTTACAGATTCAACCTGTCCCATCATGCTAAGTAACAGGTCAATACAGTGAATTGACTGGTTCATTAAAGCACCACCACCATCATATTTCCAAGTGCCTCGCCAGCCACCAGCATCATAGTAGGCCTGATCCCTGAACCATTTTACCTGAACATCCACCATGGTAATTTTGCCGAAACGTCCAGTTTGAATGGCATTTTCTACCGCTATTGAAGCTGCTTTAAAGCGGGCAGGAAAGATCACGGCAAGTTTGACATTATTGGTCTGGCAGGCATCAATAATGGCATTGCATTTATCAAGGGTAATATCTAATGGTTTTTCGACAATAACATGTTTACCGGCTTCTGCGGCCTGAATGGCAAACGAACCGTGAAGGCTGCTCGGCAGGCAGATACTGACAATATCAATGGCGTCATTTTTCAACATTTCATTATAATCGGTATAGGCTACGGCATGATATTTTTCTGCTAAATGTTCAGTATTATAGGCAATTTTATCACAAACCGCAATCAATTCTGCACTGGGGATTGCACTTAGTGCAGCAGCGTGGAACGGGGCAATGTTACCACAGCCGACAATGGCAAAGCCAATTTTTTTCATAGTTACCTCAACCCTCTAAAAATAATCGCCATCTCATCTTTTTTTAGCTGCAAATCAGCAACTGTGCCAAGTTTCGGATCTTTTATTATTGTAGTTTTACGTGTCGGCTCATAGTAACCGGTAGAGTTATAAATTTTAACGGTTAACTTATCATTGTTATTGCCCCAGCCAAAACGCCCACTACGGGAGGTGATAATTTTATTTTTACCGATAATATACCCAGCATGTAATTCCAATGGCGTAATGGGATAGAGATCCTGGATGAAGTTTTTATCTTTACTATACTTTATGGCATAATATTGATATAGACAGCCATGGCTTAATAGTTTTCTCGCAGTTCTGGCGATGTCCGATTCATTGTGTTCGGTATATGAACTACCCCAGGAGATAGGCTGAAAGTATTGGGCTGAATATGGATCTGCATGTTCAAAGAAACATTGAATATTCAATTTACTGAAGGTCCGTGTCGATGGCATACCATTAACAATTACGGCCAATTGTTTATCAGTAAAAGATTTTACTAATTTTACTCTGAATGCAAGTGATGCAAGAGCATTGTTTTGAATTTTACGCTTTAATTTAAAGGTGGTCATGTCGATTTCACCAGTATAGCCATCCCAGCCGGTATTATAAGAGAATACTGGTGGCGTTAAAGTCCCTTCGTCAAAAAACAGGCCGAGATTATTTTGTTGAAAGAATGCCATTGTCTGCATAATCGCTTTGCCGGAACTATTAGTAAGGGTTGGCAGGCAAGTGGTAAAATGAGTAGCGTAACGAGTGACTATATTCCCACTGCGATCACGAACTAAACTATCTTGATATTTTGTTTGACTATCAGGTTCAGAATTCAACCAGATGTCAAAATATGCTACCAGTTTAAGTTGTGGATCTACTGCATGAAATAACTTTGCCGCTTTTAATAAATCAGCTCGAGTAAAGCGAGCATAATCGGTCATCAGAGCTGGACCATGAACCATATCATCTGGTTTCTTTACCGCATTCATGCCGACATAGGTACCATCTTCATTGCAGCGTTTTGAGGTTTGCAAGCCAATAAAATAGGGTTTATTGACCTTGATAAATTTAGCAGTTTCAGCTCTATTTTTTTTCTTATCATTACTCCAAGCATGAGCAAAAACCAAATTTTGCAAGGTATGTTTTAACCCCATATTCAGTCGAGCCGCATTTATAAAATCAAAATAGTTAGAGCTATTTATCGGATAGAGGGTAACTTCAGTGGTATATGAGCCTTTAGGCGCCAAGGTCAAAGTATGATTTTCCATTGAATAGGCCTTGGCAGTCGCTGATAAAAACAGATTTGCCCGCATGGCATCATCATCAACACTCATTCCCAGACCACTATTGTCGGTTGCAACAAATATTGTTGGGTTCTGTGAATTTCTGGGGCAAATATTTTTAGTAATTCGTTTTGTTGGAAGTTTTACGCCTGAAACATTAATTTTTTTTATGGTGGCTACATTGGGAACTTGATATTTTACTACGACACCCAAGTCATTATTGGTCAGGTTGTAGATTGTATCTTTTATTTTTATACAATTTGGGGCTATTTTAATTTGGCGTTCAACCTTGTGATACTTACCTAACCCCGTAATATTGGTTGTATTACGATCCTGCTGTTTAACTTTCATATTCCAGCGCCCTGGCGAGGAAGCAAATCCATTGAATTTCCCTTCCGGATAACTGAAAAAGCTTTGAAAGTCAAAAGAGCTGTCACCAATTTTCACTTTAACCCTACCCAAATCATTAACCTCTAAACCAAATGAACTTTTACTGTAGTCTTTGGGAATAACATTCAGTGGCTGTTGATTGGCAACAGAGCTGTCCTGCATAATTGCTCCGTTGTATGAATCAGCAATCCGTATGTTCTGAACAAAGATAGGAAAAGCAAAATTACGCATATTATTAGTCAAGGTAATTGAATTGTTACGACTATTTTTGACATATTTGCTGATGTCAAAGACCAAAACATAAGGAAAGTCCGGCATAAACAGAGGATTCCAGGATCGACTGGCGTCAGTAGTGCATTTTTTAAAATCTGGGCTATAATTAACTCTGAAAGTTTTAAAACTTACTGAATATACGGATAGCTCTTGACCGTTAATTGTTGGATACTCACGTTTTCTTGCATAGTTATAAAGATCTTTTTCGCTTAGGTCTGCACCATTAACATTTACTCGTAAGGCACAAAAACTGCCCCCTTTGCCAACGCTCTTACTCAACATTCTGGCATCAAAAATAAGCAGGCATTGCTTGCTGTTCGGTGCTGTGAAGTTTAATTCTTTAAATTTGCCTTTAGCGATCTTCACCGCCTGTTTAACCGGTAAAGTTAAACTTTTATTGGTTGAACCAAGTTTACCAGCAGCTAAGTCTGAATATGTTTTTATATTACGAAAATGCGCGGTAAATTTATAACTGGGCTTAACTGCCTTGATGGTCAAAATATTTCCTCCCGATTTAAGTAAACTGCCAATGTTAAAAATTTGTAAATAGGCATTTTTTGCGGCGTCGGCTGGAATACTGGCGTGTACCGCTTTAGCATTGGAAAAGTCATAATCAAGTACTAGACGCCAAGTTTTATGGCTACGGTCATACCAGGCAATTTTTCGGCCATCAATGAGACTACATGATTCTGGAGTACGATAATTAATCAAGTTTGCGGCAACCAATGGTTTTCCATTGATAAAATACTCTACGACCGGATTACAACCACCGCGAAGTTTTTTTATCTGCATGCGTCCTTCTAAACTCAGATAAATATTATCTTTACCGTCAGGTAAAGTGATAACCTTTTCTTCCCCGGGTTTTAGTGAAAATTCACCTGTATCGACCGCAACAGTTTTACCTTGACTGGAACATGGTAATAGTGCTAATAGAGTTAGTGTAAGTAAAGCTAATAAAAATTTCATCAAAAAAGTTCCTTTTTTTATGAGGTGATTTCAAAAGTCCAGCGTAAACATGATTTTTATCCCGCACCTAAATCAAATAATTTAGGTGCGGGGCGCTAAAAATCAAAATCTGCCATGAAGAGTTTTGAAATTACCTCTTTATATGTACAAATAAAATATTTAATTCCCACCATGTTCTTTCAAAAACTTACGATACCAATCGTAAATCTCCGGGTCAACATCGCCTGCAATAGATGCAGCTCCGAGAATAACTCCACCCGCTTTGCCCACTTCCAAGAGTGGACGCAAATGTGCCTCAAGCTCTTTCTTATCCCCACGTGGCAATATCTCCGCAGCACATACTCCACCAAAAGCGATAAACTTCCGTTTGGTTTTATTAATCAGTTCAGGTAATTCTCCACAGCAACGTGGTTCAAGCGGGTTGAAACCGTCAAATCCAGCGTCCAACAACATATCAATAAGCGGCACCATATTACCATCACAATGAAAGATAACATGTTTACACCCAGCAGCTCGCACTTTATCAATCATTTTTTTATAACGCGGCAGTAGATACTCTTCAAACTGATCTGGTCCAAACATGGGGGCATTACTACCAGCCATATCATCATAAACCCATAACCCCGTGTCATAGGTATTTAACCGTTTCAGACTCTCCAATGCCATGTTGGTCAGATGTTCTGATGTCCGGTCAAACAGTTCATGGCAAAATGGTGGGTCGAGAACCATGTCCATTAACAGTTCAGGTTCCCCGCGCAAAAATTGAGTTCGGCAATAGAAGCCGCCAACCTTGGCGAAGATCGCCCGATTAGTCTGCAATTCCTGATCACGCAAAGCAATTGCTCCAGTATAGCGTTCATCTAAACCGACAGGATCAAAAATCAGCTTATCCAGATCACTTTTTTCTTTAAGCCGACGATCTACAGGTTCACTGAAATGTGAATTTTTATAAAGCCGGTCAGTTGTTCCCCAACCGCTATCCCATATTTCCGCATCCGGTTCGTCACGAAGCTTTCCTTCATCATGAAAGAAAAAGAATTCGTCCGGACAAATGGGTGCCAACATATCATTCTTATAATAATCATGAGGAACTATAGCATTATCTTGAATAATTTTCTCTTGCCATTGCTGATTAAATTCTCCCCAGGTATTATCGTAATAGGGAATAGCATCTGGTTGCCGAAACTCCATTGCCGCCATGATACGCTCTTGCTGTGTCATTGATTCCATCTTTGTTTTATTCCAATTTTAATATTTTTATAAAGCTATTCAGCTACAATATGGTTTCATATAGTCAATAAATGTTTTGGCATAGGCTTCAAGCGTCTCTAAGCTGCCACCGTCGCGTAATGGTGAACAGGTTTCATAAGAGACCCAGCCGTCAAATCCCGTCTGTTGCAGACCATTGAAAAATGTCGAATAATCCAACTCGCCTTCTCCCATCGGCACTGCCATGGTATAAGGGGGAGTTTTGTCTTCATAATTTACTAGGTCGACACAATACTTACTGCGTGGAATAGTAATATAATCTGCCACGGTGGTGAACTTCATTTGCGATCCCAGTTTTTCAACCCCAGCAGCAATATTTTCACCCCGTAAATGGATATTCCAACAATCATAAAAAGGAATCAAATTATCGCGATTAACCTGTTTTAACAGTTCACATAACGCCTTGGTGTCAGCTCCAATATCATGATGATTTTGTAAACCAATACTAACCCCATACTGAGCGGCCCGGTCACAGCATTCACGAATAGCAGTGACTGTTGTTTGCCATTGCTTGGCAAACGGCACATCGGTGCGTTCATAAGAGGCAAAAATGCGAATAAAAGGGGTGCCCAGTGCCGCAGCTCGTGCCGCCAACTGTTCAATATAGGATATTTGCATTTCAACAAACGGCACTTCACCTGAATCTGCACCACCGGTGAAGTTGGTATAACCACCTAGTGCGGCAACGCTTAAGCCACGCTGTTCAATACGTTCACGTAGCTTATGACAAGCCTCCAAATCGTAATCCAATGGCGACAGATGGGGACGTTTGGCCATAATTTCAATGCCATCAAAACCCAATTCCGCAGTTTTATCAATTGCATGTTCTAGTGATAGTTGTTCTTGTCCCCAAAATCCAGCGAAGGAGACGGTAAATAGACTTAATTTCATCTTAAATTCCTTTTTTTATGATTATTTTTATAGTTGATTAAGTATGATAGTTGCTCCATTGGCGGCACGACTGCGACTTGCGGCCTCAAGGAATGCAATAATTTCCAAACTTTCAGTAATTGAGATGGGATTAATTCCAGTTCTAAAAAACTCAAGAATTACTTTCATTATCAATTTATAGGGTGAAATATCACGATTAACAATCGTTGTCCGTTCACCTTTGGTTGTAAATATTGAACAACCAAAATTAAACGGTTCAACCCGTTTACCAGTGATCGTGCCAATACGTCCATCGTTCCAAACCCCAACCAGCAGGTCATAATCTTCACCCAATACCACATGAACTTTTTGACAGCCAGCCCCCATCATCGTAAACAACATTTCAGCTGAATGGCTACCGTACCAAAAATAGTCACGGTAATCTTCAAGAATTGCCATTGGTCCAAAAGTATGACAGGTTTGAACCTGTTCATCGGCAGCAACTACACCATCAACTCCAACCGCATAGCGAAATAGAGAACTGGTCATGATAGGCACATTTTTAGTTATGGCTAATTCAACTATTGCCTTTGCATCATCATAACAACATGCCAATGGTTTATCAATAAAAATAGGTTTACCATATTGGGCAAGAATTTTAAACTGCTCTAAATGCTGATGACCATCAACACTTTCCAGCATAAAAACATCTACTCCTTCATTCAACTCTTCAATGGAATTAACGATTTCAATTCCCAATTCATCACGAAATTGAGTAGTAAAACCTTCAACGCGCCCAATACTATTAGAAAACTGTTCACTACCGCCAGGGAATGCCTTGACAACCCGTCCCCCCGGCAGATGATCTTCGTCATCCGGATTATTTAATAATTGGGTAAAGTAGAGACTATGTGATGTATCCAGACCAACGATACCAATTTTTATATCTTCCATGATAGCTCCTGTAAAAATAGCCTATTTCTTTGCTGGTAAAGGATTTTGCTTATGGCACTCTTCAATGACATATATCTGACGGCGAACTTGATCAAGTCTGATCGTCTGTTCGGCTCCGTTGACCAAGACATCATAAAGATTAGCATAGAGTAATTGACTGTTAAGCGTGAAGTTCTGCGTGCCGTTATTGCTCTCGTCTGTAAACTGCCAACTCTCTTTATGCCAAGATAGTTTTTCAGTACAATAATTACGATCTTTACTCCAAGGTTTCCACATCTCATGTTCAGGTGCGATTTCAGGATTATAGTATTTCCATTCCAGATTGAAATGATCCCCACTCAAGCCACCGAGCGTACCACAGACATTATAATGTTTCCCCTGTGGATATGCCATATAATTACTTATCAAAATCTCTATCTGCGGTTTATCTTTACCATAAAGAACAATTGAGCAGAAATCTTCAGCATCGCCGCCGAGCGGCTGAATTGAACGCATCCGGCAAAATACTTCAGGATATTCGTCACCGAACAGAGCAATCGCCTGGTCAACTGGATGTGGCCCCGTATTCAATAGATTACCGCCCATTTCAGACTGTAATGTCTGCCAGTCCCAACGCCGTGAAAACCCACTCCAAACAGTTCTAATTTGGAGAATTTCTCCTAGTTTACCCGAATCGATAACCTCTTTGATTTTCTGAAAATAATGATAAAAACGTGAATTTTGATAAGGGTAGAACATCACGCCATTTTTTTCTGCAACTGCAACCAATTTATCAAAATCAGCGACCGTCCGAGCCGTAGGTTTTTCACTTAATAAATTATTGCCTAACTCCATTGCCATCGTCGAGGCTTCAATATGAAAGCGACTTGGGGTGGCATTGATGAACAGATCCAGCTCTTGCTCATTGTTTAGCAATTCAGCATAATCGTTGTAAACTCTGACATTGGGAATTTCTTTAACTGCATCTGCACGGCGTTCGGCCAGACAATCAGCAACGGCGACAACTTCAAATTTTTTGTCATTTTGCAACCAGCACCAGTGAATATGATAACCACTGCGGCCAAAGCCCGCAATGCCAACTTTAATTACTTTTTTATTCATTTTTCATTACCTTTTATTGGTTAATTAATCTCTATCAGTGAGAATAACTATTATAAATATAATTCATTTGCAAGATTAAAACAATGGACTGATAAGATAATGTTTTGCACTAATATGATATTGTCGCGTGTTAGAAGATAAAACATACATGGTTGCTAAATATCAAAGGACAAGATCACATGGTTATTATAACATTTTTCTTTTATAAATAACTTATTTTCAATGCTTATATGGTTGAACTTTTAAAATATTCGGTTATTATAAAATTTAATAAAAATGGACTGTAGATCATTTAAAACTAAGATGAGTTTTCCTTGCCATTTTATTGATGATCTGACTAATTTTGCTGTGTTTAAAATAGAATTTGGTATTTTATTTATTACCAACAACAATAGATTACGAATGACGATAAAAGATAATAATTTAAATTGTGCACTTGAGCTGGTTTGTCTTATCTCTGCATATCTGAACAGTATTGATAATGCAATCCTTACCCCATTTATCACGAGCTGGCCAGCTGAACCATTTGTCACTCGTATTATTTTGGCAAACAGGCTTCCTGTTTTAAATTATCTGCCAAGTCTGATGTATGATAATAATCCAGCTATTCAAAAAATAGTTAAAAAACTACAAATTTCAGCACATCATCTTGCGTGGGGACAGACATACACTGAAGATGATTTTGGAAATACTTTTTTGCAAAATTATGGCTGGACAGAATTAATTGGTCTGCGTGGACCGATTCAAAGCGAGCAGGTTTCATGTGGTTTTTTGCTATTAGGTCCAAATATAAATTACCCTAGTCATTGTCATGCAGCCTGTGAGGTTTATATTCCTTTAACCTCGCAAACTCTGTGGAAAGCTGGAACTGCCCCCGCTATTACTCGAAATACAGGTAGCCTGATATATCATAATTCATGGCTTCCTCATGCTATGTGCACTGGATCTGCTCCACTTTTAGCGTTATATCTCTGGCATGGTGGCGATTTGGCACAAAAATCACGAATTAGCTAAATGAACAAAACCGGCTACGCCGGAACGTCGAACATCTAACTTCCAACATCGAATAAATAGGGAAATACAAATTCCTAATTAAATGAACAAAGTTGACTTCGCCATAGCAGTAAACACATAATGAAAAAGTGACAAATTATTATATTTCGAGCAGGGACAGCGTTACGAGTAACTTGAAACGCTAAGATTTTAACTGTTTAAAGTCTAGATTAAAATACTATTTCTTGTTGTATTATTTGGTCAATCTTTGGTGAAAAAGGGGCGGGCCAGCCAAAATATTTGCATACATTATCGGCTTCATAGCCACCTTCCGTTAACATGGCAGCAGTTGGGATATAGGCATCAGTCTTGGTGCAATATCCTAGGCAAATAATGGATTTGGCAAGGAATAGTTGTTTAACCAATGCTCCCATTTCGCCAGTGACTTCACCAGACATTCCGATAATAGTTAAATCGTTATTTAGTGCGAGTTTGGTAATATGCATGTTATAGCCTGCCAGTGTTCGGTTGAGGCGGTTAGTCTCATAAACTTGGGCTGCCCATTGGGTTTCAATTGACGGTACAAAACCATCCGTAAGACTAGTAAGTTTCAATAGTTGTGACTGATCAAGAAATTTATTACGGTCATAAGGTAAGGTAAATTCTTTTTCGGCTCCAGAAATAGTCAATTCCAAGCGATGCATATTTTTGCTATTGATTAAAAAATGAATTTTTTCTGCAACGTTCATTCCCAATATATCTAATTCTTCTAAAGTTGCTGGACTGAAGGTTAAACTATCCTTATCATAGAAAGCGGTCTTGGCACTAGCTCCAGTTCCCTGGGCAAAGATCGTATAAATATTTTCGGCAAAGAGTTTTTTTAAGCCTCTTGAAACAGCTCCAGGATAATCTGCACTGACCATATTAATTGCTTGACTGGTTGGGTGACAATTTACGCTATAAAAAATTCCCAGCAATTTATTTTGTTTATAAAATGTTATGACTGGAATTTGTGAATCATACAACCCGTTCTTATTCGGACGCATCTCCACAATACAATTACCGCATTGATTTTCAACAGTCAAACGACGGTTTATACCCAGTTTTATATTAGTAAAACCATAATATATTTCGCATTCTGTCGCCATGTTCAATGCATCGATGATCCCATTTTTAATTGATACTTCAAGGTTATTCAGATAATTACCATCAACAGTCCAGTTTAAGTTATATTTATGTTGTTCTAAAATTGGTCCATAATGTGTGTGTGAAACATTTAAGATAATATTAGCACTAGGAATACCAAGTTGCTGTTCACTCCAACCTTTGATACGCCAACTAAAATCTTCTGGAAAACTTAGTAAATCAGCGGTTATAATTATCGCTGTGTTATTTTTTTTATCTGTCAACGTCATGATACGTAAATATAGTGGATCCTGAACCCCTGTCATGGGCTCAGTGCGAGATGCAAACCCGGCAAGAAATACTTTATCTAACGGAGTAATATCCTGTTCATAAAAACCGACTTGATTAGCAATAGTCATGATTTAAAATCCTTGTTATATTTTTAAAACTCAAGAGACAAGAGAAAATTATATTGTAGACATGATCACAAGAACAATACAGAATAAAGAATCCTATTAAGCTTGTTGATTATACCTGAACAAGTTTCGATGTTGCCAGTGCCCCTTATTATGTCCTTTGATCATCTGTAATTTAATATAAATCAAGCAATAGTCCAACAGCCATACAACCGGTACCTCTATCATATGTTGGTAGACTTATTGCGGCATGCGTCATAGTATTAAGTAAATCAACACACATAAATGGGCAATTGATATTAGAAATTGCACACGCTTGAATAATGTAAGCATTTTTTACGCTATCTGTTTCAAAGGGATGAGTTTGCATATTACCATCAGCATCCAACATATAGCGGCGAATATGATTAATTGATTTATATATTGCATGTTTTATGACCTGTTTATATGGGGCATTATTATCAAGTACATTATACATTATAGCTAATGCTCGCAGTATAATACCATGATAATGTGAATATTGATTATGATAGTCATATTGAAATCCATAATCAGTTTGATGTGAAATAATTGCTTTGGTAAACTCCAAAGATTTATTTAAAACATCACTGTTGGGTACTACTTTATATGACTCTATCATTCCCCAAACCGCAAATGCGTTAAAATTATCATTTGATGAAAGTTTTTCATTTAGAAAATAATTTTGTGCTCTGATAATTGCATTTTTATAACTAGTTTTCTTAAGAATAGCATAGCTTTTTGAAATTGCAGCTAAGCAGATTCCCGCATCATATTTTCCTCCAGCATTTTGTGCTGCTTCGTCCTCTTCATAATAGCTTGGCCAGGATCCTGCATTTTCTCCGCTAGTCATTTGTTCAGAAACCAACCAATCGCAGGCAAGTTCTATTCGATTAAGAAAATCAGGGTTATCTATTTTATTCATAGCATGTGTATATGCGATTATAATACGACCAGTTTCTCTAACCCATGGATAACCTGTTGGAGAGTTTTTAGTTCCCCCCGGACCGTATGAACCTACTGGTCCCAATGCATTATATTCAGGATTTCTGAGGTTATCAAGTGTATGGTGCCGGTTTATAAAATTCTCTTTCATCGCTTCAAGTGAAATTCTTGCGGGAGCGATAAAGGATAAAGCTTCAAATGTATCATGTGCCGCAAGTTTATATTGCTTTGCATCAATGCATTTAAGGTTAGCGTCATCAAACCACGCTTGTCCGTTACCATCATATCGAAAACAGACAAATAATTTATTCGCATTATCGGGAATTGTAGCTTCTAATTCAATTTTTTTCCAAGCTTGAGGAGCATAAGTACTGCTTACTTTTTGACCAATATAATCTTCGCCATTATAATACTTAAATCTAATATGCAAATACCCATTAAAATTGCTGCCAACCTTACAGTATATTGATGCACTGTATTTTTGTCCAGGCGAGACAATTACTCCTGTTGATTGACTGCTGTCTTTTACTCCTGGCATATAATAATAGAGCGTTGTATTGCCCTGTCCAGTATAATTTAACCCAGCCGAATATTGCCCTGAATGACTTTGAGAACTGTCGCGACCTTGATAGATTTGATATCTTTTTCGACAATAATCAGGTTGACCATTGGCATCAGCGTCGGATTCAAAGCTTGGGTTGCGCAATAAATTAGGGCCTCGTATAAATTTTAATTCGTCAAACCATAGTTCATTCTGACCAAAATACTCTGCCGATATTTGAAGATTATCGACATTTAATGGCACCGTTCCTATAACTATTTTTTTCAACCAACCTTCATTAGCAGTGTTTATCACGCTACTTCTGGCATCACTGATATATGATTCCCCATTTGAAAACATTATCCTGAAATAACCTATGCCTGAAAAGCGCGTCCCTGTTCGAAAAAAACCAGACAATGTATATTGTTCCCCTGGGCATACCTCAAACGAGGTTATAGAAATACCCGTTTCATCATACATCCCATAAAAATAGCCAGCATCTGCCATCGCATCTTCGTTATAAATTAATGCCGCATTATTACCTCTATATGATTTTTTAAAATTATTTTCTATATGATGGAAGATATGATATCTTGTTCTGAAATATTTTGGTTTATCATTATCAGCATCGCGAGTAACTTCAAAACTAGCATTTTTAAGCAAAGGATCAGCTATTTTTTTGAAGTCAACATCATCAAACCAGCATTTATTTTTAGAGTAAGAATATTCCAATGATATCGCTGCCTTACTGGCAGAGGCTGGCGCAGTACCAATAACGGAAATATTTGTCCAATTCACCTTAGGAGTAGAAACATATTTTGACTGATAGCTATTAATAAAAATATTATTCTCATCATAAAAACTTAGTGTAATATATACTCCTCCAGTGCTTTGGCTTGCAAAATCAGTCGCTGTTTTAATATATACAGCCGCTTCATATACGCCCCCCGGTACAACTGACACCGGTTGCAGA
>JAUZSW010524381.1:0-16209 GCA_034780735.1 Hyalogyrina grasslei
CACGTATCAACTACAAAATAAAAAATCCTATTATCAGAAAACTGATAATAGGACTGTGCTACTTTCATTCTACGTACACCCATTGATGTACTTTGTGCTACTGTTGTGGCTGTAATTCTGGCTCGGTTGCTTTGTGCAACTTTGCCTTCGCCAATTCTTTCAATTCTGCAGTTTTTGCCTTAGTTTTATCCCAGGCTTTTACACTTTGAACCTTCGTAGCCTCCGAAAGTTCAGTGGTTTTCACCTTGGTTTTGTCCCAGACCTCTGCAGTTTTGACCTTCGTAGCTTCAGAAAGTTCAGCAGATTTCACCTTAGTTTTCTGCCATGTCTCTGCAGTTTTGGCCTTCGTCTTCTCCGAAAGCTCCCCCGCCTTCATTGAAGCCTCTGCTCTCAACTCAGCAATTTTTATTTTAGCCTGCTGAAATTTGGATACTTTGACAACCTCTTCTCCAGTTTTTGCAACATCTTCCGCAAAAACAGGCGCTGATACAAATCCTAAAACCATGGCCATAATTATCACTTTAATCTTCATGTTTTACTCTCCTTACAAAATTTTTATTGTTAAAAAAACCAACTTCTTCAACAAGAATTATTCTCATTGATTTAACACTATACCACAGTTTTACATTTTTAGCAACCTTCCAAAAAAATTTATCTTTTTTAGTTTAATTTAAAAATAAGCAAAGAGAAAATTATTCTCTTTGCTTATTATCTAGATAAATAATATGAATTATCTATCTAGGTTCAACGGAATTCCTAGCTCCTCTTTCGTTTTACCTTCTGCTATTGTTTTTACATATACAACGCGAGGATACCAACCAAAGAAAGGAACTCTTATCCCGTACGTATATACATCTAGGACATTTCCTTTTGCTAATTTTTTCCATCTACTACTCTTATCAAACAGCCATGCAAAAATTTCATATCCTCGCACCTCAACATCAAGCGCCTTCATTGTATCAAGGTCAACTAGGAAAGCGATATTTTTTTCTCCTGCACTATCTTCCAATCCATCCGAATACACATGATGAATCGTTGGATTCACGTGAATCGTAAAGGGCCTCCAAACAACCATCAGCACCAATAGCACATACATCCAATAACGCAAAAATCTAAGCCTTGTAACTAGTGTTGTGACGACTGCAAGTAAACCTGAGATTGCTATTGAATTCGCAAAACCTGCTTCAAAAGAATGCAAAATCAATAGTGATACACTCACTATTGCCATCGAAGTAGTATATTTTCTATATTTCTCTAAAGGTTCAAATATCCACGGAGTCCCAACTGCAATTACTGCCACAACCAGACCCGCTATCATCCTTGGATAAAATGATCCCAGTATAATCAAGAAAATGATAATACCAGCACCTGCAATCCACCAAGCTTTACCCACGCCTTTTACAGTGTCTATGCTATTCACTAACCAATTTTTAGTGAGCTTCGCATATTTTTTTATATCTTCTATTTGTTTCACAATTACCTCCTCTGAATTAAAAATATTATGAATTACAATTTATCAACTAACTCAAGTCATTTAGCTTCTATCGCGTCCACGAAGTCTTGATCATCCTCCAAACTATCATCTGAGGAAGGTTTATCCTCTTCAGATTCATCAGCAGTCGTATCAGCAACATTCTCATCAACGGATGTTGTGAGCACAGTGACCAGACTGTTCCAACCAAATACAAGAAACTCCAGTATCACAATACTTCCCATAAAAGCAAGTGCCATATCAAACATGTCACCAAACTTAACGACAAACGCAGTGACAATTATGACTAATCTTGTAGCCATACTAAGTTCTTTGATCGACTGCCACATATTTATAACATCATCAAGGAGCTGATTGATAACATCCATAATGGATATATGTACTTTGCGTCTATTGTCATTAATCATCGTAATAAAAATTACGAGAAAAATTGGAATAAGAGCAAGTGCACTAGCTATGACTGTAGGCTGTAATACAGCTAACCCGATAACATACACAGTTGCAATTGCCATCGTGGCACTCTCATACTCTTTAATTAATGTATTAATTTCTCCAAACACATTAATTGCTTTGCCGATGAGTTCACTACTACGTTGATCCTTTTCCATAACACATCTCCTTTTTGATGTTTTTTATATGCAAACAAGTTGCTTTTTATGTTAAATAACTTTTAGTTGTACGGTTGCCAAAGCGACAAACCAACACATAACTATATCACATAACATTGATATAGTCAATATCTAAATTTATATATATCCTAAATTAAAACCATTCGAACAAATTTGTTCGAATGGTTTTTCATGCCTACTTTTCAACTTCATTGAGCACTGGCATTTGTGCCAGAACTTCCTGCAACTTATTTGTGATTTCACAGTGTATTTGGTTCATAATAGCTCGTGCTTCTGTGGCCTCGCTTATCAAAACATCAAATACAATATACAGTTCATGTCTATACATTGTGCCACTGATATAATTACATTGAATTAACTTACATTCTTCACTTTGAGAAATGAGTTTTTGCACCACTAATACATGAGTCAACAAATCAGTCGTATTTACATCTATGTAATATGTCATCTCTGACCTATGCGAATGCTTTGTGGATAAATTAATCACAATAGCATCTGCAACATATGAAAGCTGTAACGGTATATACTCACCATTTGGCATCTCCAATATAACTCCGCTAAAACCAACTGCTATACACGTTCCTGCAACCATATCAGATCCAGTGCCAACTTTTATGTAGTCACCTATAACAAATCCCTTCTTAATCACTGGAAAAACTGATAACAAGTTCATCTGAACTAATAATGGCAAAAACACAAAAACGCCCACATAACCCGGAATATCCATTACAAAAAACTGAACAATGCCAATCTTAAATACGATGAAAGTAAAAAGGAGAGATAGTACGATTATAAGCCGTTTTGCAATATCTTTGAGCATGCTATGCGCTATTGCTCTCTTGCCAAATCTATTTTGTGACCATGTCACAAAATATACATCTAAAAAACGACGTGTATATTTTGCACATATCCACATAAATGCAACGCTTAACATCTGCATTAAACTGGTGGGAGGCACATCAAAAACTAATCCAAATAAGTGTGCCGCACTCAAAGTAACCACACTAAGTGCCCCATAATATATACCCACTGCAAATCTGTTTTTAAATTTTTTGGAAAATATACCAAAAAAGGTTTTGTGTATGACGACATTGTAAATGAGTATTACAATTAAAAAAGCAAGTCCTGATTCCCATATGGGAACTCCAAAGATATCGAAGGAGCCCCCAGTTTGCGCTGCATCGGTCAATGTCTGTGTCACTTCTCCAATTTTTTCCGTAACAGCTTCCTCTGCATGCTGAACAACTTCAATCATCCCTTCTTCAATTTTTTTATCACCCACGTTATTGTCTCCTATATACTTAATCAAACATAAAATAAAGTTTCATATATTGTTAAACTACTCTATAACCTACGCAAACTTTTTCATAAAGTCAACAAAGCACTATATCACAAAACAATAAAAAAATCAAGCACTAATTTCAAATGAAATTGGTGCTTGTGTCACTTTTATGTAAAAGCAAAATAAATGAACCACACAGCAATTGCTGCTGCACAGCCAGAAAATCTGTACACCCATGGCACAATAACGGAAGTGTATGATGCATGGCCTTCGCCATCTTTCCTGTTACCAAACCACATTCCAACAGTAAACACCACTGCTGACAGAACTACTGCAATCCAAATCATATCTTATCTCCCTATTTTATTTTGAATGTTTTTGTAATATTTAGCCAAATATAACGACATCAAATGAATTAAAAAACAATTTCAAAACTTCTCTCAAAGTTAACTGCGTATACTATCACAAAACAATAAAAAAATCAAGCACCAATTTCATTTGAAATTAGTGCTTGTGTCATCTCCTTTTTTGTAAAATTATTTCATTCGAAGCTGCCAGATATCACCATCTTTATTATAGATGACTTTATCATTCCAATTTGACAACGTCATATCTGTGGCAATGTGCTGATTCTTCACGGTATTTAATGTGCCGTTTGATGGTACAAATACATCCAATTTACCATCTTCAACAATTGTTGCACAAACTCCTTTTGGCAAAATTGCTAGATTCAGTTCTGGATTATCTGTAATCGTTTGCCACAATTGATACGATCGATATTGCTTATCAAAAGAAAATTCTAGTTTTTGATATTCCCCCCTTTCGTCAATTGCAATAATTGTAACAAAACGATTGCCTGCTACAGCAGTAATCGAACGTAAACCATCTAGTTCACGTACACGAATCTGCGCACAAGCTTTATCTCCAAATGGTGCAACTATATACATAGCACCTAGAGCATCTTGCACGCCCATACCATCAAACCACTTCGTAGAATTTGTCATGACTCCCCACGTTCCACCAAGTGTTAATATTGGCTTACCCAACAATTTCACAACAATTTCAGTAATGCCACGTTCTGTCACACCGAATAATCGGCTTTCATAACGCACCAGCTTCATTAATTTTACAGGAACACTCAATTCTTCTACCTGCAAACTAACACTATTTATATATCGAAATCTCATGCTACCACCAATATTTTCTGCTCCAAGCCATCCATTTTCAACATCGATAACTTCTGTATTGGATACAAATCCGCTTGCAATAGTCTTGCCATTGACAAGAGAAATTAACTTACCGGATTGCAAAAGCGCAATACCGCAAGGAAATACACGTCGGACCTGATCGCTCCCAGCTTCATAAATTTTGTCAAAAATTAAATTTCCACTTGGAGTACTGACCATATGAAGTACACGAGCAACATTAATAGTTGCTATCCCCTTATCAAATGGGGAAGGTGGTGCACTCCTGTTTCCTTTCGCAAATGTTGCCTCATACCAATCTAAAAGTGGCCCGGGCACAACCGAAAAATCTCTCACAGCACGATTGAGCCGAACATCTTTTATAAACACAGATGCATTATCTTTCATACGTTTTTCCATTTCATTTGGTCTATATCCTTGCAATCTACCCTTGTATGGATGAATGCCCGTATAAACCTGAAATGTCACAACGCCCCATGAAAACCAATCCGTTCCTTCATTAAATTTACTACTATGCCAATCACGAATTGATGGCATTATAACTTTTGCATTCCATTTATCAATTGCCCACGAATCCACATCAATAGCTCGTGGCTGAGGACCCTTCTTACTACCTAAATCAACAAGCCAGTTCATCTCATTAGCATCCACTAGCACAGCTTTATTATCATGTGCAAATTGAACAACCTTTCTCATGCGATGAACCAATGCAGAAGCATCCTCATCATCAAATCCCTCTCTATTGCGAAAGTCATTTGTAAATACGCGTGACAGAGGCTCACCTCCGACAAATTTCATATAAAATCCTATTGGATTTCCACGTGCATCCAATACAATGTCTATTGGACTAACTACAAATTTATGTTTCAATCTGGAAAGTGCTTTAATCTTCTCCACAAAATCATCCCTCAACATCTTTTTGATATCTGTGTACAATTTAATAATTGTATTTGATTTTTTATAGATAGAGCCTTCCCCACCTGTTGCAACGTGATCATTTGGTCGCAGAGTCATAACTCCTCGTCCAGCTAATGTAACATCAATTTTACTCTGTATTTTTGACATCATATTCCTCCTGAGAAGTATCCACCCGTACAACAGCATAGGCGATATCATCAAATGGTCCTTTACCACCTTTTTGAAAATCTTTAATACCTCGAATCATGCGTCGCGCAGCAAATACCCCGGCAGTATTTTTGAAAGCTAGGAAATCTACCACTGCATCCTTCCAGTCAACGCCATCTATCTGTGCTACTCCGTCTGAGAAAACTGCGATAAATTCGATTTCTTCGAGCTCTTTTTGGACAAACTCAAATGTAACGCCATCTAAACCTCTTACCAAAGAATACTCTTTTAGATCAAGTGGAATCTCCTCACCATCTGGATTTATCATCCAGATTTCTTCTCGCAAACGATTAGCATCCAAATTTCCACCATGGGCATCAATAAAATTTTGCAAATTTCCATTTTTATATGCTGGATAAAAAGGCTTATTATCTAACCATTCAAAATTAGACACCTTAATTCGTCCATCACAATATTTAGTAGCAACTACACCATCACCTTGCACGTGTACGACTCCGCCCTGTGGACAGATATACGCATACAAACATGTAGCTAACATATCTTGCGTGATAAGTCCCAAAGCATCTTGCATGCCAGCAAGCACAATAGTTTGACCAACATTAATCTCAGCTGGCGTTTTCATCATATTGATTTTGCGACGAGTTATCCAATTATCTCGAATTGCAGATGCTGTACTGAGACTCAATATTCTAGAGCCCACATCAGTATGTCTACCTGTGGAACAGCCATCTGAAATAATAGCAAATGCCATTTTTTCATAAACATCAGAAATTGCATAATCCTGGCACGGCTTACCACTACTTAGATGTGCCTTGCCTATATGGAAATAACTATCTGTGAAAAGTTCAATCATCACTAATCCTCCAAAAAAGTTAAAGAGAGGCTGTGGACTTTGCCACACCCTCCCATTTTATTCTCACAACAAGTTAAATTGTTGCAGAAATATTTTGACTTGGACCACCTGTGCCCAGTGCTTGAGACTGAGAACTTACGGACTGACTAACAAAATTTGCTAGTTTTGCCAGGTTACCTTTTGTCGCTTTGCCCGCATCTATATACTGTGTAATACCCGCGTTTTGCTGAAACTCATTCAACTCACGTCTATATTCATCAGCATTGATACCGATGAGCACACTCACCATTGATTCAACAATTTCACCAGTTACTGCTTTTTCCATTTCCTCTTTAATCATCTGCTCAGTAGCTGTTGAGTACGTATTATCACCATCTGTGATGATAAATGCAATTGCATTAACGCCAAAATCATCATCAATCAATTTTTGACCATAAGCATTCATAGCGCCAATAGCGCTAAAACATGCGTCAAAGAGGGGAGTTCCACCACCTGGATTAAACTGTGCATAATCATTTTGTGCATCAATCTCAGCAAGCGGTTTAAATCCATGCAGTTCCTCTACTCCGTCTGCAAATGCACTAGAAAATTTAATCACGCGCAGCAAAAGATTATCACTTCGAGATGATCGTTGACAGGCCTCAATAGCTGTCACCATTGACTCTCTCAACTCTCGTTCAAAGCCCCAAACTGAACCCGTCTCATCCACTGCAATTGTAACCAGCGTATATTCGCTTGCACCAAGCTTATCTGTACGTACCCCAGAAAATCCAAATCCCTGCATTCCACCAATTTGTCCAGTTTCCATACCGTCATTATCCATTAAACGTGGCATATTTCTTTCCTCCATTTTTATGAAATTTTTACTTGCTGCAGTGACAGAACGATATTCTGTCACTGCACTAAAATTACGAAATACTTACGACAGGAAATCAACAGACGTAGTTAATTTCATACCGCGCTTTTCCATTTCACGGAGCCAGTCCTGTGCAATCTGCGGAAAATCAGGTCCACCCGGAACTGCCGATACAGGAGAACAACAATCAGTAAGAATTTGAAACTTCTTCACTTGTTCATCGTCAAAGTTATCAGCAATTTGCTGTACAGTTTCTTTCACGCAGTGACTAAGCGCCTCACCAGCAACCACCACAATATCCGCCTGGGCAAGAATCTGCAAAAAATCAGTATTTAGAGCAGTGCCCGGATCAGATGGATCAGGCACTTCTGCCATCAACGCACCATAGTGTTCAGTCCATGGATTAGAGCCTTTGGTTACATAATCAACCATGGCAAATTCTTTTTCACTCCAACGTTGTAGTGCATCATTAAGGTCTTCCTGCACATTGTGTCCCCAACCACCTATCAAACAGTGTGGTGGCCAAATACACAGTGGATATTTACCACTAGCCTCCAACTGCTGTACGTATTCAAGTGTCTTTTGGCGAAATGCACGATTACGTGAAGTCCAGATATCATTTTCTACATCATCTACACTGATTATTGTGAATGGAGCGGGCATATTGCCGTTTTTGTCCACCCACCATGCAGGGTGTGCGATATCAATTAATCTGTGACTATCGAGTGTAACGTGAATATCTGTCAATTTTGCACCTACACGATCAATCAACTCTGCAACTCGTCCCATATCAGCAACTGCACCAGGGACTGGTAATGCTGATTCAGGCAAATCCATAAAATCATTTTGTGGATCAATGATAAGTAATTGTACATTCATGTTTTTCCTTCCTCCCTTTCTCACATTTTTTTGCTGTGATTTATTATTTTGTATCGGCACCTCTACCGACATATCAATGAGCTCATAATTACCAATCTCATCAAGTGGCTTATTGGGTACAATATACTCCATAAGTCCACGATTACCATTTACATCATATGTGTAACCATCTCCTGAAAATAATTCTCGAAGATGTACACTGAAGTACAGGAATGCTCGAGCCTCTACGACACTGCCGGAACTATCACGAAATCGCTCATAAGTCATAAAACGACTATCACTAATACCGACTTTGTCTACTTCAGAAAAATCAAATCCGGCTTCAAGCTCAATATCCGCAAAAGACATCTGCTTGAGAACATCTGAATTTTGATAAAGTTTATCAGTAACTTCTGGATAAACATCTGCCACAACTGCCACAACATTATCCCATGTTGCAAGCATTGCCCCGCCGCCTTCAGCAAAAACAACGAGCTTGAATTGATTGCCCTCATCTACAACCTTACGCACAATATAATCAGGTTCATATCCGATATCTACCAATGCTTCATAATCAGTTTTGTCCATGATTTTTTCCAGACCATCTGGACCCATGAGCATAACCAATTTACGCGATGGATCATCTGTCAAAGTTGCGAAATCTGCTGGCTTTGTACCACGAATAATTCGTCCACATAAACCCTGCACATTCGCCGATTGATTTTGTCCAAATAACCTACGATATTCTCTTAATTGCATAGCATATCTCCTTATTTAGTTGTTAAAGAATCAAAAAAACCTACATACTCACAATGAGACATAGGCTTTTTGTCGAGGTCCTTTCTAGATATAGTGCTACTATACCCGTTCCTCAGATTTTTTTGAGATGTGAAACACGACTAACGCATCTGAATCGATCTGAGGAGAAAGGATCTCGAGAAAAGCCTTCCTCATCGATTAGAGTTTATCGTGTTTCAAATTGTTTATAATGAACTTACCATCCTTTGTGTGTGGGACGGATTCTAATCCGTCCCCTACATCAAGCTTTAACCAATCTGTTGTCTAACTGTTTTATATGATTTTTACAATTGACAGACTGCTGGTTTTTTACTTAGTGTATCTTTTACACTTCTATATCCACTATAGCACCCTATCTAAATCGTGTCAAGTCTACACTAACTAAACCTGTGGATAACTTTTACAAAATTAAAACAGGTAACTAAACTATTTAAGTTCAATTACCTGTTACTTGAATATTTTATAAATGGATTTCCCAGTCTAGAACTGGTTTTCCACCAACTATATGCCATTTTTTAATAGCATGTGCCTGACCACCTTTTTCGACATCATGAATGATCCCTGTGTGTCTCCATACTGCAATATTTTCTCCTGTCTTAACACCCTCTTGTGTAATAACAAAAAAATAAAGATTGTCTGACACGGAAAACGCACTCTGTCGTGCACACTTGCCCGATGGGTCTATCAAGACATCTTCTACTACATGTTCTTCATTTTCTAATCCCTTCAGCCATTCTAACCTCGCATTTTGCTCTTCACGATATTTTTCTTCTGATTCCTTCCAACTTTTAGAAACCATGAATACTACTTTCATACCTACCCAAACAAAACCGACAATTATTATCACAATAACACCTGGATGCATGTCAACGTCCTCCTTAAGTTTTTTTAATAAATAACTATATCACACCATTTATTCAAGCACACATTAATTAGCATGTCTAGTAAAAACAACTCCATTGTAAATATTTACAACTTTTTATACAACAACCAAAAAATCTTTTGTTGAAATTGTACCATTTTTTAATACCATTATATCTAGTAAACCTATTTTTATACTATTTTGAACTGATGAATCAATCAAGTAATTTAACATGAGGTGTCAAATGAAAAACACTAAACAAATATGGAGAAGATGCGACTACTAAATGATATGTAAATAGTATGTAATTTACCAACTACTATCAAAGAAATTATCCTCTAATAGTTTTTATCTATACTTTTTCATATGTTATAGGACATGAACTAAGGGCATATTCTAAAAGCCATTACAATAATTATTTGTAATGGCTTTATTTTTTTCTTAAATTTTCACCCCCTTAACCTTTTAATAGATATTTTGAGATTTTCTCGTGCTTGCTTTTCAAAACGATTTTTAAAATACTTTGTCAAAAATACACTTGATCTATTATTTAAAAATCCTTCCAAAATATCTGCGCGTTTTTCACAAAAAATATCTCTCGCTACAAACGAATATTCCTTACGAATGTTATTTTCATACTCATCAAAGAATTTCCTCGACTGTGCAAGAATCAACAAATCAATATCCAGTCCAAATTTAGTACTCTCGTCTTTGGGGGTATTTTGATGGTCATGATATACGATAGCATTTGCAACACTATCCACCATCCCAACATCAACACCATACTTAGTGAGAAACTTTCTAGCATACCTAGCACTCATCACATCATTATCAGTGGCATGAAAATCCATCACACTATCATGAAGAAGTAATTGCCACATAAGAACTGCTGGATTCTCAACTTGCCATACAGCATGTTCAAAAAATGCTCTCACACAAAACTCAATATGTCCCTCGAATGTATGATAATGTCTTTTTGGTTTTTTATATTGTTTTACAAGCTCTCTAAAGCCATCTCGATAATCACCATTACAATTTGAGTATCGCCACTGAACTTTAAATTTCTCTTTCAAATAACTCATTTATTCCTCCTATTCTGATAGCAGTGGTAGAACAGTGTTCTACCACTACAGATTTGTTATTCAATTTTTTCGCAAAATGTAATCGCTCTTTGAGTTAAGTCTTCAAGCTTACAATCAGTATCAACGCTCCACAGCTGCAATCTTTCTCTGCGACAAATTTCCTCGGACTGTCTCCTGTCTGGAATTTGCTCAATAAATGGAGCCAGATGAGCCGTACCACGATTATTGATACGTTCAATATTTTGGGATTCATCACATCCTACATAGATAATTTTTCCTCCCAGATATTTGTACATATCTTTACCAGACTTGAGCCCATAAGGTACTTCTACAAAAATATGCTTATTAGGTGCTGTCCGACGTAAACGCTCTGCCAAAAGAGAAAACCACATGTCAGCAATAACACTCACTGCCTCATCTTCCTTCTCAGACATTATCTTCACTAAATCAGCATCAGCACCAAAATACTCCCTGAGCTTGTGCTTAGTTTGTGTAGAAATTCCATCGGTATTAATCCACGCAACATCATCACATACGCTACTAAGTACTCGTAAAAAAGTACTCTTACCTGCTCCAGGTCGACCCACTACCATAAACACATTTTTTGCTCGGAGCTCTCTCTCCAAAAGTATCGAGATGATCCTAGGAGCAACATACTGAGAGAGTGCCTGGAAATCAAGGCTACTAACAGCTCGTCTAGACCGAGTAGCTGACACACTGACAAACTCATCTTTTGCCCAAACATAAAATATTTTATCTATACCAAACTGCTCTTTGTTTATTTTCATCACATGTCGCTCGTGCTCCATATCATCTTCACACCTAATCCCACGGACCATTACCAGATTTGCAAAATCAAACTTCCCCCTAGATTCTGCAAAAGTAATTATGTCTACATTGTCAGGCAAATCATAGAATTGCCACATTGCCGCACATTCTTCTTCACTAAACCATCGAGTCTTGTCTTTTTCTTCATTTGTGGAACAAATAATTGTAAGATGCGGTACAATTCTACTGATTTCCTGTACAATAGCAAAATGTCCATACGTTGGTGGAGAAAACACTCCTGGAAAAACAAATATACCTTCACTCATTTTGTAACCTCCTTTTGATATAATATAAGTTGTCAAATAACTAAACTTACTATACACTAAATAAACAAGCTATTTCGTCAAAAACACTACATAAACTAAGTTCTTACTTGAATACTACTGTTTTTAATATATTATTGTCGATTTATTTCGACGTTACACTAATATTATGTCTGCACAAATTAAAAAACACTTAAAAGAATTGGGATTTAGCGATAATGAAATAATAGTATATATAGCCCTTACACAACTAGGCGAATCCAGTGCATCCATCATTGCTAAAAAATCTGATCTACCCAGGACAACGGTTATAAGTATTCTGCAAAAATTAAAGAGAGAAAAATATATCTCATTACATCGCTACCGGGGCAAAAATACTTTCTGGATAGAATCTCCTAAGATGATAAAACAAACTTTTGAACAAAAAGTCACTATAGCCGATGAGCTTGATGATTTATTATCTGATTTATATGGAAGTGAATCTGATTTCCCTCATGCACAAATTTATGACACAAAGTCAAGTATCACCTCATTCATAGAAGATCTAATTATAAAAACTGATCATGGCACTACAATATATACAATAGACAATCCGAAATCTGGTAATTATAGAAAAATTCTATCAGAGAAATTTTATTATAATATGCTTGCACTGAAAGTAAAAAATAGAATACTTACCAAAACCTTACTACCTCATAATACATCAAAAACAATCGATGCCAAAAAAATTATTGATAGAAACATACAAATAAAAGAAATGCCCAAAGATATAAAATTTGAAGCATCTTTTTGGATTATTGATAACACGCTAGTGCTATTCTCTGGCAAATATCCCTTCATTGTAGCTGTGCACCACAAAATCATCACACACAGTTTCCAATCAATATTTAATCACTTATGGTCTATTGGAAATAAATAAGACTTTACAATTATACGATAATACTATAGTCTACTAATAAATTAAGTACATTAATAATCTTGAGGAGGGTAAATCATGCCTATAAAAGGAATTGCTTTTGATTTATATGGAACATTACTTGACATTGACATTAATAGGATTAGAAGGTCTTATACCACTTTCTTTAAAGCATTAGGTCTATCCAATAAAGAAATACGCTCAGCTTTTGAAATTGCATTAATAAAAAACTATACTGACCTATATCAATTTGCATATCATATCAAGCCTCATCACAATGCATCAATTGCACTAACGACTTTAGAAAAAGAACTTGGAGAAATAATTTCAAAAATTTCTATTTTTGATGATGTTCTATCAATGCCCCAAATTATGCACTCTAAGAATATACAAACTATTGTCATTTCTAATGCTGCCACTTTATTTAAAATGCCTTTTTACACACTTCTTAGTGATTTTTGCAACAATGCAGTGTTCTCCTGTGATTTTGGCAAAAAAAAGCCTCACAATGATATATTCATTGAAGCTTGTAATCAGATGTGTCTACTACCCCACGAGGTCATGATGGTTGGTGATAGTTATTTGTCTGATTACAGCGGCGCTTCAAAAGCAGATCTTATACCCACGTTATTGAATAGACAATCTAATTCAATTAGTCAGATGAATGATATAATTCACATAAATTCATTGACTCAGTTACCTGACTTGCTCTAAAAAATACAATCCATATATTCTCAATAAATATATGGATTTTTTATCATACTTTTTTCTAAAAAATATTAGAACAAAAGACATATGATACTTGACCATATGTCTTATTTTTATTTAATTTAACCCGTGCATTACACCGGATATTGCGGATTTTTCACCTTTTTTAATCTACTCATAATCTTGTAATTATAATCAGGTTTTCTCCCGTACTTTTTACACGTTGTTTCAAACCAACTCTGAAAAGTATTATCCATTCCATCACTCTTTTCCGATGGATGCATTAAATTTCTCTCATTACAGATCATGCTTACAAGATGTGTTAATCTCAAAGTATACGGATGCTTTTCTATGTCACCCTCCATCTCTTTAATGCTCGATAAGTTTGCCGTGATTAGTTCACGCCTTACAAAAACATCTTTGATAAAAAAAATCAGAAAATCACATGTTATCAACTCCTCTTCTTCATTTTCTGGAGTTCTCACAAATGCCACTCTATCCATATAGGCATCAAACAAATTTAGATCTGCCTGATGTAAAAAAATTTGTTTAGACATTGCTTTAGCGCCCCCTCATTCTGACCATGGTTCATAAATGCCATGTTTTGATAAAATATTTATTTGCTCACAAGGAATTATTTCATGCACAATTCCACATTCTATTGCCTCTCGAGTAGTAAATGTCTTTTCTTCTATTAAAAATTTTGCCGTCATATCAATTGATAAATGCGTCCTACTTGCAATAATTTCAATCATTTTTTTATCAAGCATTTCCAATAAGTAATGTTGGGTTTGCCAAAAATCAAATCTTTCATAATCATCAGTATCCTGATAAATAAAAGATTTCATTTGTGCAAAGCCGCTGGTAACTCTTTCACCATCATACATAAATCCAGCCCTCTGAATAAAAAATTTAGCATCAGAGAGCGCCACACGCCTTCGACCACACAAAAAAACAGGAACTGCCAATGAATTTACTGTACTTCCTCCAATTGTACATAAATCAGCATTAATCAGGTGATCAATTGCCCATAACAAATTGACGGATAGGCCTCCACATGACTGAATCAAAAGATTTCTAATATTTGTCCGTTGAAGTCCGATTAAGGCCCTGTGAATACATTCTGGCTGCATTCTCTGTACAACCAATGGAATAACACTTTCTGAAAACATAAATCACCCACTTTTTTAAGATTTGCAACTTGCACATAATTATCAGTGCTACCAATTTTTAACGAATTTCACTCATTTAAGAGTAAAATCAACTGTAGCATTATTTCTCTATTTTGTAAATACAAGTTCTCTTTTTTTGAATTGATAAAGTTTTGCTGGTCTGTGCTTCATGCCTTGTTTAACTTTTTTTGTCTCTGAGAGAATGTTAAGTGCTAAAATCTTCTTTCTGAAGTTTCGCTTATCTATCTCATTGCCTAAAATAATTTCATATATATTTTGCATCTGAGTAAGTGTAAATAACTCTGGCAACAGTGCATAAACAATATTAGAATATTCAATCTTTGCTTGCAATCTTTCCAATCCATATTTAATTATTTCTTTGTGATCAAATGCCATTTTTGGTAACTCATTCACGTCCACCCAATCAATATCAGAATAATATTCCACAGTCTTAAGACTAAACTCATTGCTATCCACTAGGGCAAAATATGCTACAGACACTATACGTCCACGAGTATCTCGCCTTAACCCGCTGAATGTATAGAGCTGTTCCATGTATACACCTTTTAGCCCAGCTTTTTGCTTGAGCACTCTTTTTGCAGTAGCATCCAATGTTTCATCAAGTTGGACAATTCCGCCTGGCAGTGCCCACTCATCTTTGTATGGACCATTGCCAATTTCAATAAGAAGTACTTTCAATTTTCCCTCCTTAACAGTAAATATTAAAGTATCTACCGCCAAAGCTGGACCAATTATTAGAGAACTTTTTTTCTTAGTGTTTTGAATTTTCATAGTATAAAGTGTTATTAATACACTAACAATAGCATATTTTGTTGTTCAAGTCAATGTGTTAAAATAAAGACATAACTTATCACTATTATGGCTAATTTTAAAACACATTTATCTGTAGGTATACTACTAGGAATCACCTGTGCTGCTAGTGCGGTAATTTTTGGCATTTTATCTCAATGGACGATGCTATCTTTACTTACTTTGTCTGTTTCCATCGGTTCTTTCTTGCCAGATATTGACAGCGACTCCTCCACTCCCTTCAAAATAGTATTTTCCACACTTGGGATTGTCTTTGCCTTTTTTATACTAGCATGGTCTCTGCAATACTATTCAAATCAATTAATGTTAGTTATTTTTATCTCCTTACTCACGTTTATTATCATTCGCTTTGTCATTGGAGCAATTTTCAAAAAATTCACGCATCACAGAGGCATATTTCACTCCATCCCCATGGCACTTGTATCAATCTTAATTACTGTATTAATTTTAAAAAACTTCTCACAATTCACAGTACTCGAGTACACGAT
>JAUZSW010526602.1:0-16181 GCA_034780735.1 Hyalogyrina grasslei
TGATAGCGGTGCCATTGGCTGAGCGCGGTCAATCGCGCACTCAGGGTGCGCGGGTTGAGAGTCTCGGCATAATCCAGCAAATAACGGATTAAGGTGTCCCGGTCCGTGGGCAAGTACCCGCCCCAACGCTCAAAGTGACGCACGGCAGAACGGTAGCTTCGACGCGTATTCTCAGCCGTAGCCGCTTCCAGATACCAACGCTGCTTCGCTTGCTGATCCTCTGGGGTAACTTCTTTCTTAAGCTTTTCTGGGAGGCTGTCATTTCGTAACACGGGTAACTCGCTCTCTCTATTACTTTTGTCCCCCATATTGCCCTCTCAATCACTGCCACAGTGAATCATGAGTTTGTAACGCCGGTACAGACGGGTCTATCCCAACAAAGGTACCAAACGCACCATAGGAACTTGAAGGTTTCTCACGTTCATATTTAAGCTGTTATGTGGGCTGAGATAGGCAATATTCACGTAAGAGCCTGATTCCTTGTGTTCATTATGTCTCTTTTCTTCATCCAGTTATTCAAATTGGCCTCGGTTGTTTTATAGCGAGCAGCAATAAATTTCTGGGTTGAGCCATTTGCAAGCAAGGCTACGATCTCAACGCCGAATGGATCGAGCTTACTCTTGCCTGGACCCTTTGGCCTGCCAAGCGGTAGACCTGCTGCTTTTCTGGCACGTAATGCTTCTTTAGTGCGCTGAGAGATTAAGTCTCGTTCTATTTCAGAGGCCATCGAAAAGCCATGGCCACGATTTTACTCTGGATGCTTTGATCGAGTTGCCAGTTGCCTTTGATGGAGTAAATGTTGACTTTCCGCTCAAGCGCAATTGAGAGTATCTCCATACATTCCAGCATAGATCGGCCTAAGCGTGACAGTTCGCTAACGATGATGTTATCTCCGGCATTTGCACCTTCCATGACATCAGCAATTTTACGCTTCTTCCAAGATATTCTACTTGAAGCTGTTTCTTCAACAAACTGCACCTGGCCTAGATTCTTCTGATTCGCCAGAGACAGGATGTCTGCCTTATTTTTCTGAACGTTTTGATCAGCGGTCGAGACCCGAAGATAGCCAATTGTTTTAGAGAGGATTGACGGCATGAATCAGTTGCTCAGAATGATATTAGACGGAAACACAATTATACCAATATTACGATAACTTCTATTATTATTTATGTTGCGCAATTCATAGAATATACCTAATTCTTTAAACGAACGTTTTAACGATAATTTCAGGGGTAGCTATGCCAAGAATGAAGATACTCAGCTCAACAGAGCTAGCAACGTATGAGATGCCCCCGGCTCTCAAGAGCGAACAACGCAAAAGCACCTTTGTTGGGATATACCCGTCCTAATAGAAAGGTAAATAAATCGGCCGTGCATTCTGAAATTTCTGGCGAGATGCTGTGGGACTTTATGGGTAAGCAGAAAATTGAAGGAGAGATACAGGTTAAAGTTCCTGCAAAAGGAGATCATCCAAAACGCATAGCAACCTGCACTGTTAAAATTGGGAAGGGAAAGGTTTTACCTCCTCGTAGCTTCAAAGGTTCCAAAGCAATAAATACAGAACTAACGCTGTACTCCATTCAAGTTGAAGAAATTAATCCCCCTAAAAGAGCCTGCAAATTAGATTGGGTCTTGCATACCAATCACGTCATGTTGTCGGAACAAGTTTAAGGTCAACGCGCCGTATGGAACCCGGTTGCACGGTGTCGCTCAACGGTCCGGATGGATCATTTAGCGGATCGATAAGGTGCTCGATTTGGGCGCCTAACGCGCTACCGTCATCACGCACCAGCTGCGCTCGAATTGTGGTCGTAACGGACGTTTGAATCGTAACAATCAACTCACCAGTACCTGGACCTGGAATCACGCTGCCGGCCTGATCAATCAGTGACACCAAATGCCATCGAGTAGGTTCTGATGCGATTGGCGTGTCTTCGGAATCCAGCACAACACCGGACACTTCAATCGACACGAGTGCCGTGCCCGGTGCAGACAATGCGGTGCGGGCAATGGTGTTCGCAGCTGCGTTGAACGATAAGGCAATACGTGCGTAAGCTGGTTGCCAACTACTCACTAATGCTCCCAGCGGAGCCAACAAAGCCTTTTCATCCCGCCCATCCGTATCTAAAACTTGGCAGCCGATAAAGTCGATCATAGGGTCGTTCAACGGTAATGAAGCTAGAAACTCGAATTCGGGTGGCTCGATCGGATTACCCAATGCATCTGTATGTTGCTTAACATAGTCGGCATGCAAGTGCTGGCAATACGGCTCATTTGGATGCAACACATGCCCGGGCTGCTCGTCCTTTATATCAAGCGATTTTACGAGCATGAACATGGCATGAGGTTCGCGCAGCAAAGGTGCGTAGGATGCGGGCAAGCCTATCATTCGACGCACCAGTTCGATACGTTGTTCCTGCACGACTTGCGTTGCACCATCGAACAGTTGTTGGCCCACGATACTTGCATTGATCTCCGTATCGAAAGTCATGCTGCGGTAGTTAATATTACTAGACCCGATAATCATCCACGCATCATCGATGATCATATGCTTTGAGTGTACATAAACCGGTTGCTTGTTAAAGTCTATGTCCTGATTGCGTGCATACAAAACGGCAACTTTGTTGGGGACCACAGAGTCTGTGTTAGTCGGGTTCGCTGTGATCTTGCCGCATCGCGGTACTGTCGGGTCGTCAGGCCCACTATGAGTACCGCCATACATCAACACCTGTAGTGTCTTCTCACGTAACTTAAAAAACATGGGGTCAATCGCCGCCAGCTCGGCTAAATTTTTCGGGACCACCAAGATGAGAAAATCCAGTCCATCAGGTTCACTGAGCCGCTCATGGAGTAAAAGTGCAAGTTCAGTGTTATAGAAGTACTGCTCGTTAATGATGACGAAGCACCGAGCTGATTGAATCGCTTTCTTATAGGCTGCAAACGAACCCAACTCACCTGCCTCACCTACAAAGCTCTTTGTAAACGATGCCGCGTGCTCAGCAAATGGCGATCGTGGGCAAATTGTGCGTGTAATTTGAACCATGGCATTGGGCTCTATTACCGTGACCATATCGATCGGTTCAGGCAACAAAATGGGTACGTCTAACGCGTTCATGATTCCCGATTCATTATTCGATGGTGCGAATAGTCGTTGCGTTGATAATTCTTTAAAAATGCTTAGTCCTTCCCAGCGTTGCTTGAAGTTGCGCAACACATCAATCGCACCCAGGCCCTGGATTTTGGTTTGTATATCCCACCACGGTGAACCCTGACTGTCCGGATCAGACGCCACATGTTTTTCGGTGTCCCAACGCCCCAGCGATAAATCGATACCCCCCACCCATGCAGTCGTCGTTGTTTTAGTTGCAACGCGATGTACAATCACGGTTGCCTTCTGATGCAAAGACCCAAACGCTCGATGCGTTCGGTCCATCACAGCAATGCCTCTGTTACCAGAGATTTCTCGGTTTATCGTTGCCGATATTTTTACGTTATTACCATTGCCGAAATCGGTATCGCGATCACTCGAGATATTGGCTAACGACTGATCCCAATACAAGGCGCGCACCTGAACACCATTGGCAATCGCACGACGAAGCAATCCGCCCAGTTCCCCATCGGAGAAAGGCAACTGCGCGCTTCGATGTGCCTGTGCATCGTAGGCAAGGAGTTTAAAACCGGTAATTAGATTCTCAGCGAGTCTTTCTGCACTGGTCGAGCTAAGCAGCGCGATGGCAATGTGATCAATGGCTGTTGTTGTCGCTGGCAAAACACCAAGAACCACATCGTCAAATGAGGTGTTCGCTTGCAATGTGAACACCTCCGAAGTTCCCGATGTTAAGTTCATCACCAGCACACTTTGCGCTGCACGTCGAGTGGCTGCAAACCCGGTTTGCAATGCGGCTAAAGAGACTCGTTGCTTAAGTGTTGCTAATGGCGGGTCAACACTTTCGTCAATCCCAAGCGAAAATTGACCAGGCTCAATGATTTCCAGATCTGTAACGAACACATGTTGGATTGCCGCACCGGTGTCCACATCGGTAGGATCAACTGCCGCTGGCAACGTTAATCGGGTTTGCAAAACCTCACTGTATGGGTTTTTCCAGTGCGCGATGATCGTCCGCTCGCCCGGTCGATCGCCATCATGATCCAGTTGTAGCCCAAAGGGTCCAAGCTCACGCGTAAAACCTTGTGAGATAGTCGCTTGCGAGACAGCTGGCCCCGCCTCACGCACCACTTCCAGATGCAGTGGTACTCGTGGTTGAGATACATCAGATTCACCTTCAGGCGGTTGCGACAACGCCAGAAAAATAGGTTGTGGATTGTTGGGATCAGGAACCGTGACTGGCGCACCTTCTCCCGGGTCGACAGGATCCGGTGGCGGATCGATGGGGGCAAGCGGCACACTCGTGATGCTGGCAAACAAGCGCGACAGCACGCCATCGACCGCTGCCGTGTCAACGTCAATTACTCCGATTCCGTAAGCTGATAAAGAGCCACGTAAATGTAGATGAGGGTTCGATATCCAGTTGCTCAAATAGAGTTCACGACCTGCAGGGTCGTCGATCGCCGCCCGAACAGCTGCTTCAAAATCAGTAAAAAAACTGAGCCCATCATTAAAAATAGCCACTTTGTTGTTTGCACTGCCCAAATGCATATCGTTTGCGGGTTGCGATGCTGAGCCAATGGCAAACACGGCATCTTCATTCAATGTACCTCCAACGTCGGTTTGCATGACTTGTGCAGGATGATAGACACACAAACGCAAGAATCTGAGCGGTTTGGCATCAGCTGCGATGCCAGTGGATAGATCAAACGTCACGTCACTACTTGAGTTGAGCTGTTGCATGGGTGCGCCCGCCCCGGGCCATACACCCACCCAGTAGTTTCTTAACAGGTAAAATTCATCGGTCCCGGCAGGCAGACTGAGCCGCATGCTCAGCTCAGGAGGGTTGGATGGAAGGCTTACGCGAAATATCATATTCGTGGCGTCAGGCGCCATTAAAACGGGTGTAAATTGGATAGCACGATGGGTTATCGATTCAAACGGTATTGGCTTACCTAAAATATCGACTAGCTGCACTGTAAATTCGGTATCCACTGGGGCATCTGATATGCCTGACATGCCCAGGGTTTGCAAGGCTGTATCGGCCTCTATTTCTAATCCAGCCTTGTCAAATGCTATGACGACTCCGCTTAGCGCCCCCGATGCAGGCAGCGTATCCATCAATGACCGAATGACAAATTCGTCAGCGCGTGCAACCGGATCCAGTTCTGGCAGATCAACTGATCCGCTCAGCTCTATAGCCAGTACATGCGGCCATGACCAACTGCGTTCCAAGGTAGCCGAGATGGGCGGGTCATCGGCAACCAGAAAAATAACCGGTTGATCGGTTGCGTAGACCTGTCCAGATACGGTGCGTAGCGATGCGAACCGGCGCGCACCGCTGGCGTTAGCGTGCGGGTGAATCAAGGCCGCCAATGGAAAGTCGCTGTGCGAAAGCCTATCAATGTTTGCAGGCGTATTACTGGCAGCACGCGGAACAACCAGTGAACCATCAAACGGAAATTGAATATCACTCGCATTGGAAAACTGCACCCGACCACTAACGAATTGGGTCGTTCCACCCTGAATTAACGCACTCATGGTGTTTGTGCTCGCGTTGCCCAGACACGCTGTTGACCCAACGCAAGCCGTAACACGTAAGTCCCGGATTGGGCATCTTCATCATGGTACTTCAATGTATAGATTGCTTTGGGATCCAGATCAAACTGCTCGGTGTCCATCACTTGTGCTGCTCGGATAAAGGTACTTACGCTCGGCTGGACACCCGCCTCAGTGACTTTCTGGATCGTTAAACTAAACTCTCCGGGATCAAAGTTTGCCTCCAGCTCGAACCCCCCCGCTGCATGCGGTGTGACCATGAGCGGTTCGACAAAACGTGCAAATGGGTTGCTGACACGATCCCAAGGGGAATCGATAAGCCGAGTGACAGGCTCGGCAGCGCGAACATGCTGGTCTCGGTCGCTTATGAACACCAGCAATTGGCCTGAATATTCATAACGTTGCCAACTTTGAATATCTTGATCGACAACGCTAAACGAAAACACAGGCTTCGGCGCTAACGCATCGTCACTGCTGCCATCCACAGTGAGCAGGTATTGCGCGGGTTGGTTTGATATTGACAACGACCTGCGCATCACCTGTAGCCTGGGCACTTGCGCCGGGTCTTGCAAGGGTTCGGAAAATCGTGCAATCACTGTGTGTTCTACAAAAAATCCACGATGAGACTCAATGCGCGCAGTCTCCCAAGTTAAATCAGGTGCATTCACGCGTGGTGGTGTTTGAAACGCTGTGATAGCTGCATCGCGCCAGCGTGACTCTTCAAGAAACGGTGTGGTACCAACGACAGCGACAACGTAAACCGCATCCAGATTACCTGGCACTGGAATGTCAACGCGGGGCTGTGCACTGTTGAAGCGCCCGGGCGGATCCGTTAACAAGGAGAAGTGTTCTCTGTTTTCATGCGCAAGGGTGACCAATGCGTTCATGTCCAACACATTGCCATCGACCACAAAATTCCCTGGAGTGGTTGTGAGTCGGTCTAACCGGACCAAGAACACCTTGACCATCGAGTTATCGATTTGATTGGCTGGTTCGAGAAAATCACGCAAGTCGATGGAATAGTAGCTATTGCCCAGATGATCGGACCGGGTGGACAGCGGTAAACGCGTGAGCACGGGTTGTCGCACCGGCGGCGGAGTGGGACGGCTGAAATGCGTTGCCTTGTTCACTGCAACTGCAGAATTCAGCGGGGAATCATCGATGGGGCAGTTGCCAATAATGTAAGCCCTGATTGCCCAGGCATTGGTGCCTTCAGGGTACAAGCCACGCGACCCGAGCGGCACGGTGAGTCTGTAGATGGCAATGCCAGTAAACGCATCGGGCAACCCCGCCTCAGCTTCCTGCGTCACTGTGACGGTTCCCGGAAAGCGGACCGAGCAAGTCGATTCGGGTGTTGTTATCAATTCAAAATCATCGCCATTCCACGAAGCCAACTGGCAATTAGCGGATGCCGTTGTGTTTATTCGATCGCCATCTGCTTCATAAGCGAACTCAACGTGGCGTGCAGTGATTGCTCCTGGCCATCGCAACTGATCCGGTGGCCGGGCATCGGCGGCGTCAATCGACAATAGCGTAATCGCAAGCTGGGTGGGCAATGCATGAATGCTGCTATGGATAGTTTGGGGAACCGCGAACACCACTTGCAATGACAGCTGATCCCCCTGCGAGAGCACCTGTGAATCCACCAGGTTGGGTGTGGCTGGTACGCGACACGGCGGTTGCAATTTAACGGGTGGGGTCATCGCTATGGGCGAGGGGCGGCCAAAGATATCAAAAGCCCGGATATCATAAACAAGCTCGCGTGTTGTATCAGCCGGTACGCTAAACACATCTGAGACTTCTCCTGTGGTCAAGCAGGTTTGCTCATCCACCAGAGGCAAAACGACATCGGGTATCACGCCGAAGTCATCGAGTGGACCAGCCTCTTCTTGACTGACGATATTTTGAGACGGCTCCCCTGTTAAGGATCGAATGACCTCATAACAAGCTGGCGTCTGCCATGGTGCGAGTACACTTGCCGGACCACCCGTCTCGATCACTGCATTAACCAGCTGACTAAACTCATTTTCGCCTGATGCAATCACCATTGATGCCGCACGCGCTGACGCTGTTGGCTTTGGCAACTGCGGTTTTGGACCCGGTAAGGCATTCAAAACCAGGCCAGCTAATCGAAGTTCAATGAGGGGGTTATCGGGTGTGTGAAAAAACGGAACACCAGAATTACCCTGTAAGTCACTCAGGCGAGATTCAAGCGATTGTAAGTTAGCGGCATCAAAGAACGGCAATGCAGCTTCAATTTTCCAATCCAAACCGCTGCCGTCGAAGCTCTCAGTGTCAATATACGCATGCAGACCCAGCAGGTTAGCCACGGCAGGGTCAACAGCGGTAGCCAACAGTGATGGCAAAAGAGGCAGCGTTGGCCTGGGTTCGCCCCGTTCTGTACCCGTCGTATCCTCAATCTTAACCTCTGCTGCAAACGAGGCGAACGTGTCTGGTGCTGAAATCGATTCTCTGAAAGACGGCTCATTCAGGAACAGGTCTCGTACACGCTCGGCCAGGTCTGACCAATCACGACCAGTATGGAATGCAGCAAAGACCCGATCCTTCAGAACGTCCTCATTCATTTCACTCGGGTTGGGATCAAATTCCACAACGCTGTGTTCACGCCACAATCTGGTTGCACTGGCAAATTCATCGCAAAAGACCCAACGTGTTTCCAATTCGGGTAACGTTTGTCGTGCTGGGCGATGCAGAATCTTAACCTGTGATATGCCTGGCGCACGCAAGCGAGCTGTGAGTCGCCAGCCATCCTGTGAAGTCCACCCTACCCAATCCGATGCCACCACACGATCACAATCATCGTAACCGACAACCCGTGCATGTATACGATTTAGCCAGGGACGCAGCAACTCACTGCTTAACTCGCGCTCCCCCGTTGCTGGGATTGAATCTGTAGGCACGTTGTCAAAAGGTAAACCGACTCTCAAATCGGGGCGACGCAAATCGGGACGCAAGCCAGGATCAATAACTGGAATGGATGGCTTAGCTGGCTTGTCAAACTGAACATCAACGGCAACCACTTGCTCACACTCCGTAGACCATGTATTACCGGCATGTTTATCCAGAATCTCCATCACACTGTCGGTGTAATCCAGCAACGCTCGCTCATTGTCAGACAGGTTTCTCGTACTCAATTCGAAACGTTGGCGCTGCGAGAAATATTGCCGCAACGACGACCAGTGTTGATCATCGGACTGACGCTGAAAAGACACTGTATTCCCAACACGTTTGATACTGCCCGCCAAACCAGGCACCGCTGAGCTGTGTACGGGCAGATCATCTGTTGATGGGTTAAACAAATCAACGTACTCAATGGACGTCTCTTTCATTTGCAAACGAAAAATACGGTACCCGTTCTTCGTACCGCGCAATGCCATTCCCAGACGCGCATCTGAGAACCAACGCAAATGCGTTCCATTCCGAAGGGTTGGGTCATCGTTGAACGCTACGCCTAACGCTGCAAATAACTCTGGCCGCCATCGTATGTCTGGTGTGCTCATAATGTACTCACAGGCAGAAGACGCGCCGTGGCTGAATCGCTGTCCAGAGCGTCACCGACACCGGACAGGCCTGCAATCTTCGCCATGGCGGCGTTGATGGCTAACTGCTGCTCGGCGGCTAGCTTATTCGGAAACAATCCTTGTTCGTACTGTTCAACAACATCACGCAAGGCGGCCTCGCCCGAGTACGTAAAGCCGATATCTATGGGTGATTGGATGGGTGAAAAATCAATCAGATTGGCAGAATCCAGAAACAACATACGAGAGCCCGATCGATCATGAATGATGTGGACGGTTTTTCCCGTTGCATTGATTTGGCGAATACCACGATCAGTCATTGCAGTAACGACCTCATTCGCAAGGTCAACACCTTCTTTGGTTATGATCGGTTCTCGCATCTCAATGGCAATGCCAATGCTGATCATCGCATCCGTCAGAGGGTTCCGACCAACAAGGTGCGCCGCCGACATGCTGTCAAGCTCCAGATTCTCGAACAGTCGCCCCGATTCCACGCCCAACAGACGTCGATATAGCACCTCGATCAACGCATCATGACCACTCAGATTGTTAGCCAGCACATCCGCGAACAGCTCACGCATAAGCTCCGGTGTGTGCTCAAGATCAAGTAGCGGAATATTAACAGCCTGAACAATCGATGCATTAACGTCCTCAATGTGCTCAACAAGATCGATATATGCCGAGGTCCGGAACACTTCGCGAACTGGCGGCAGATCTTGTGCGGGTGCGGTTCTATCGCGAACCGATAAGACGTAGCGTGTGTCCGTATCCAGATCACGTGAAAAAACATCGATCTCCAGTTGGCTGAAGCCAATGGCGTCAGGCAAGCATGCATTGACCAGTGCTTCCAGTAACGCATCCGACACGGCAGATTGCAGAGCAATGGTGTCCGTTAGTCGCCGGGGTACTTCATTGCCATTAATATCGGTGAGCCGAACCTGCAATGAATGCGGACCATGGTGTTCGCGATAAATCGCCTTGATCAGTCCATTGTGTTTAAAACTGATCAACGGTAACGTACGACTTGGGTAGACCGGTTGCATGCCTGTGTTCGGATACGCAAAGCCCAGATATTTCCTGATGTTCTGGGATGGCGCAGACTCCGTGCGAAACTGCAGGGTTCGCAGCTCATCACCTGCCGCTAATCCGCTAAACGTATCAAACACTTTTGATTGGTCAGGCTCCAAGGCTTCATCGTCGCGTGCCATCGTTCGGCCATTGCTGCGTACACGGTACGCGATCGTATAAATATGATCAGGCTTGAGCAATTGATTGGTCCAGAAATTACCAACGGCCTCGTTGCCTGTGGCTGGCATTCCGCGCTCGTCACAGGTCAAGCAATTCCTCTCCCATGCCCGCGGGGTTGCCGACGCCGTATCAACACACACCTCAAGCATCTGCATGTCGACGTCAATAATCGATAATATCTTTGACAGGGCCGCGTTATTTTCTTGCTGGGCAACCTCATTGAACAAGACAATCGGACCCGTAATCGTCAGTCGATCAATGGGACGATCAGGTTCTGGTGTTTTCACAACAACCTCGACCTCAATTTGACCAAATTCACTGCATTCGAGAATGTTCGCACTCATGTCAAGTGGAGCCGTGGTGCTGGGTAACACCTCTAGATGCACCGTAAAATTACAGGGCGTGTTCGCTGGTGCGATGCGAAGATTGGCAAGAGTTGGTGATCGTTCCGTAATACCCGGTATTTCAATGCGTACTAACAACCCATCCAGCACTGATGATCGACGTGTGTTAAAACGCAAGTGTAAACTGACACTCTGAGCGATGGGCACGCGTATTTGAGTTTCATACGGTAGCTGTATCTCTCCTCCAGTCCACGATAAACGAGACCGGTTACCCACCAATAAGGCAGACAGGTTGCCAAGTACGCGCGTTTCGCTAACGACAAACTCCCCTATCCCGCTGACTCTGGTTAAGGTTCGTCGACTGCCATCCGGATTCGCTGTAAGTACAGGCGCTGAGCTCAGCATACACACGTGCTTTGGTGTTCTACAGGGAGGTAGCGCTACCTGTGTTTCCCGCGCTTTAGCCGTTCGTTCCAAACGCTCATTGAAGTAGTCCATTTCAGGAACTGTCAAGGTGTTGAAATAGACCGCGTGGTGCGCTTGTTGCGCATCGTCAATATCACCTGAGTCGTCGATCGTTACCGGCACATCCCAGGTAGCGGGTATTTCATCGATAGTCTCGACAGGACCGCCGGCCACGGGACGACATTCAATCCGGATATCAGTCAGATCGTGGGTGTATTCAATATTGAACGTCCGATCATTGACCGTGGTTTGAATCGATTCAACCAGTTCGAGCGACTCTGTCGCAATAGTATCGCTAATAAGCAGACGCGTTTTCGTGTCATCAGATTCGATAATATCTCTGATTGGTTTATCAAACGACAACGCCACCACGCCATCGATGGGCACTATCGGCATTTCATCGACACTCGCCGCCCGAGTAAAGGTTTCGGCGTCACTTTCCATACGGCGCAATGCGGCACTTTGCATCGATATGAGCGGTGCGGGAACCCCCGTATCGCTACCAACCTCAAAGCCAAACGGCACATTGCATTTCAGGTCTGGCAACGGCCAGGGCAAATTGACCTTGACCTGCAGCTCACCCATGAAAACGAAGAAATCACTGGTGAGTCGGCCGGTAAGTAATGCGTACAGCGATAAACCCAATTCAATGAAGAACACCTTCAAGTTAATACTACCGCCCAGGAAAAGATCGCCCACTAAAAGAAATGGCTTGGCTTTCAAACCAAAGTTGTAGCCAATACCTGCATGAAGGCTGATATTGATAGCGCTGGGGCCGTATCGTTTCGGACCAAATTCAACCATCGTGCCGTGACCAAAGGCAGGGCCATCCAGATCAGCATCGGCGGGAGATAATGTTTGCAGGCGTAACCCGAAGTCGGTCAAACCTCGGGTGTCAAACACCACATACGATTGCGGGTTGAGTAATCCACCAAGTAGTTTGGCGGTTATAGGTCCGCCTTTTTCATCAGCGTAGTGTCCTAGATAAATCCACGTGGCGTTTGGAGTGCCACCCACTTCCAACGGAACGGTGATATCGAATATTCCGCCACCCGAACTCGGATCACCGGCTTGCGCCTTATCAATTTTGAATTGGAAAACAGCCTTGAAGTAACCACTGCGTGATGGGCGATCGTAGACGAAGACAACGGTTAACTTGGCGTTAATGCTTTTGAGTAGCGCATTACCAGCGATGGCTATCCAGAAGTCCACAAAGCCTGCCATGAGCAGCACTTCCAGCTCATACGTATCGCCATTATCGGTGGGTGATCCCGCTCGAACTCTCAGCCCACCAACGTAATAGTCGCGATCACCCACCAGGTCGCGAGCAGGATGCCAGGTTGATAGTAGCGGTACGGCAGGCCAATCGGTCACACTGTCAAATGAATTGGGTGTGGACTGTATCCAACGCGCAATCCCCATAGCGTCACGCGTATCGCCAGTCGATCCTGGTTCGATGTTCTTGCCAAACAGCCCACTGAGCCCGAAAATACCAACCGGTCCAAGGGTAATAAATGGCGTTGAAGAGTCGAAACGGACGGCCGCAAAATGAAACGAGAAGCGATCCGAAGGTGTACTCTCGTTAGCAACACCCCAGGCATAGGTTCCTCCGAATTGATATTTATAGTTGCCGATGTCGTAAAGCGTCTCCAGATTATCTTCACTCAGCGCATTTTCATCAGCAACTGAACTGCTGAATATTCCAACATCAACAGACACACGATTCTGTTTACCATCAAACGATGGAATAGGCTTATCGATTTTTACTGCTCCATCGATCATAAACGTTGGCGGCACAGCCAGCCGTATGCGCGGTTCGGATAACAGTGTTATTTCATAACTGATAGACGCTTTAGGTAATAAATACAACGCGATACCAAACGTTGGAGTTTCCAGTTTAAAATCTGGACTCTCAGCACCATTGACACCTATCGCAAACCCCAACGCGGTTTTGCCATCTATCTTCTTGATGATGGGATAGGCATCAATGAGCGGCTTGGGCCAGCGACTACTTGAATCGCCATCACCCGGTTGAGGCTCAAGATCGATGTCTGGTAGCTGTGTTGCAGTTACCTTCATGGTTGACGATTCAAGATCGACACGTCCTGCAGGTGGGATGCCAGCACCAAATGTTATGTCCGAACCTCTTGACTCCAAACCAACCGAGAGATTACTCACTTCTAGCTTCAGAGGTCCGTTGATGTTTACCTGAGTAAACGTGTTGCCAAACAATTTCGCAGGTGAATCAACCACGCCCAGACCGATCGTAAGCAGTCGATCAATCATGGATGTCGGTGAGGCATCGAAAGTTGCCTCAATCCCAAGATCTGTGAGCACGTGAAGAAATACAGCAGATTCAATTCCGGTAGTGGAATCTTTCGCCTGAAACAAAAGTCGACATCCCAGTTTGCGAATATCGAACTGCGTTATCGTCGGCAGCACTTCCCCGGAGCTTGGCGCTGCGGCTTTGGATATAAGGTCGGATATACTTAACAGGATAAGGCCGCTGAACGTCAGAATATCGGTCGCTTGTTTATTTTCGGATGCGACATCATCAGTATCACTTAGTATGGAACCGATAAGTCCAGCGATGCCCAGCGCTCCCAACAAGATGGGTGGTAACCACTTAGGACCACTTCCATCAAACGAAAGCAGTGGTCGAGTGTCAGTCATGTTTTGTGCATATCCGCGCACCGTCATGTCCACACCGATCCATTCAGGCTCGCCCGGAGGCTTGAATCGTACCAGCTGCATACGACACAGCAGAACACCAAGGTCACTATCCGCTTCGAGATTGGCTGCACTCGTTTCGTTATTTAACGCATCAACCAGATTTTGCTGATCTTCATCGAAAGTGTCACCGCCTACGCTATCGGCACGCTCCCGCACTGAGCGGTTGACACGATTGGCACTTACTGCCACTTCAAGTTCGCCCTGAACCGGTTCGTTGTTTCTTATATCGATAGCACCAGCTAATCGTCGAATATAGTGATCTTCATTATCGCTGGTGTAATCAATCTCACCTCGCGCTGAAAACAAGCCTTCAAAACCAAGAAGAAAACCATCCAACTCGGCAGCTATCCACTCTTCTTCTTCATCCTCTGTTGCAGAAATTGGAAAATAGAATCCAAGGCGTTGCCCACCGATGCCTTTCCATGAAGGCACGTAAACTTCTGGGAACATGGACGCAGTACTGATCGCATCGCTATTGCTTAGATCGAGAAACAACGATTCGAGACTCAGCCCAAAGCCACCGAGCTTAGGAAAAACCAAAACTTTGCCGTCCAGCGATAAGTTAATAATGCCAGTGGCGATTGCCGCCAGCCCAGCACCTGTGCCAACTGCGCTGTGGGCGCGTTGATGAAAACGCGCTGCGCCAAGCAGTTCATCAGCAGCACCGCGCCGAAAAGAAATCTCTAAAGCAGGAATACTGGGCAACGCAAACGTTGCCGGTTCAAATGTCTCTGGGTCGTAGCCAAATACCTCCCCACCCGCACGTGTCTTTGCAGTCGCCTGCTTGACCCTTTCGTCTAAAGTAATTGACAATGGTGACACACTGGCATCAGCCTGGACCATTCGTACCAACAGATCAGCGTGTGTTATGCCTCGATCATCGTCAAAACGGAGACCCGCGGTGCACTCAATCCGACCAGCTGGAAACTTGAGTCGACCTATGCCGATCGGAATATCGAAAACGTCCGAGAATTCAACCGATTTTGTCCAAACAAAACCGCTTGACGTGGTTTGATACAAACCGCGTTCGGACCCAGATCGAAACGCGACGAGAATCGCGCCTGCGGCGACACCAAGAAATCCCTCATCTTCGAGCTCAGATGCAATCGAGCTTAAGCGGATATCGTCATCCATTATTCACCCGAAAGCGCCGAGACGAGTAATTTTTTGAGGCCTCAGCACTGAGTAATTTTTGTTGATTTTTGGTTGATCCTCTGTACTTTGAAAGCTGAGCCACAATACAACGTGAAATCAGCTTGTATGAGCTCTGACAGGGATGTAATTTGATCTTTTTCATAATTTTAGATACAACTTATCCTGCCCTCTTGAATTTCTGACTTGCCTAAAACTAGAAACTCCACAATGCTAAACAAACTTTATTATTTAGTATCTTCTTCCCATTTCTCAAATTGCAACGCCACCCTATCCGACTCCTCATCCTCGTTGAACTACGTTTAATCCTGAGCAGCACCCGCTGAGGTTTTGGGATTTGCTGGTTCGCCACTCTCCATGTGTACTCCTTGTCATGGTCCTTAAAGTAAGAATAGTAGAAGCCAATGAAGAGTATCTTTAAAACCAGAGATATTTTATGGTTAAATGGGGGAAGTCAAAGTAGTGAGTATTCCGGTAAATTAACTTGTACCGTTGGGTTATGGCTAAAATGCGGATCATTGAGCTATTCAGCTGATTGCAGTTGTTATCGCACAAAAAGCTTCGCTAGTGGGTGAGCTAAAGGAAGGTGATTTGATCTCATTTCTGTGCTTACTTGGAAGAAAGACATACCGGTCCAGCGTAGCTTCCTACGGTGAATGGTGTGAAACAGCAAACTCGCTGTAGTGGAACTCCAGTCATATCTTGAGAGACTGTAAATTAATTTGTGTAGTTGCCTATCATGAACTCTAGTACAGAGGAATTAGAACCATGAAAAACAGAAAAAGATCTCAGTGATTTTAGCCAGATGCTGACTAAATCAGGGTAGAGACGGTGCTGAATGCCGAGTTAGACGCCCAATTAGGTTACAACAAGCACTAGCCGTCCACGACTGAGAATAGCCGTAATGGCCACACTCCAGTAAAACCCTCAAGACCGAAGAGGGTCAGTTTGGCGTCGATGAGGTTGTAAATTATTCTGTGTAACTGCCTGGTTTTAAATGTACTCGATCAAGCGATCTTCAAATTCAATCATAAA
>JAUZSW010527713.1:1969-16171 GCA_034780735.1 Hyalogyrina grasslei
CGGTATCAGGTTCTTCAGGTTCTGGTTGGGTCTGCTCTTGTTCGGGCTGACGGGTTATCTCGGGTGTTTCCTGATCCAGAGTATTAGGGTCAGGCTCTGTCGTCATTGGTTCTGTTACGGTTTTTGGTATTGCCGGCTCCGTGGATTGGGCTTCTGCCTCGGGAGCGGTTTCCGTCACGTCTGTAGCGAGCGCTTCTTTATCCTGCAGCGCTAGTTCAGATTCCTCTGTTTCGGCTTGAGCGCTTTCTTCAGCTGCAGTGTTTGTGGTCGTGGACGGTTGGGGGGATATTTCCGAAGTATCTTGATTTGCAGAATCAGACATAGCTTGAGTGATTTTATCAATCGCATTGCCGATTTCTTCTTCAGTTCGGGCTATCTGTTCGGCTGGATCTTTTTGAGTTATTGAAACATCGTTATCAACGGCTTCAATCTGGCTTGAATCGCCTTGAGGTGGTGTAGATTCATCGGATGGAGAGCTGCTAAATTGCAAGACTAAAAAAAGGCTCGAGGTTATGGCCAGCAGTAAAACCAGTGGTTTTAAGAGAGGTAGGTCGCTGATAAAGTCAATGGCTGTAGCACCCACTTTTTTCCCGCCTGCTGGTGGAGTCGATGAGGCGGCTTTTACTCCAGGTTGGTTGGTGTGCTTGGTAGAAGGTTCTTTTTCAACTTGTTGGGTATCTTGAGTGATGGCACTATTTTCAGATGGCTTGAGTTTTGTGGCGGTAGGGCCACTGCCAGGTGATCTTATTTGGGTAGCAGCGAGATCTTTTTCAATGGGTTTAATCTTTGTTGCAGCAGGGTCAGGGGCATGGACATTCTTAGGATGAGCGATCTTATCCGTGGTGGGCTGCTGCTCAGGCTGCTTGAATTTTGCGGTAACAGAGTTGTTTTCAGGAGTGTTTGCGTCCTGAATAATGCTACTCGTTTCAGGTTGGGTCGTGGTTGCTTTTGTTGCTTTCTTTTTGGGTTTGCTAATTGCTTGAGTTGCCCCGGTCATTTCCGAGGTTTGGGCTTTGCTGTCAATCTTTGCAGGGTCAATCGTATGATTGGCCATGATCTCAGTAGATTTATCATTAAACTCCATTTCAACGGTGTCGTCGTAAGACACCTCTGAAACGTCATTGAAAACCTCCTGCAGTTCGGCGATTAGTTCCCACGCGTTTGCGTAGCGCTCGTCAGGAGATTTTGCCAGTAAGTTATTAATGACTTTTTGGTATTTCGAAACCTCTGAGGGTAGTTTCGGAACGGGTTTAATAAGATGCATGCGTGCGGTGGCGGCTGCATCGTTCGTAGAATAGGGTGGGCTGCCTGTGAGCATCTCATACATCAAGATGCCAAGGCTGTAGAGATCCGATCGAAAATTTAGATCTTTCCCTCGTACCTGTTCAGGGCTCATATACCGGGGGCTACCAAAGGCCTGACCGACCCGGGTTAGATCGCCGGCATCGTTGTCACTGATGCTTTTTGCAATACCAAAATCGGTGAGTATGGTTGTATCGTTATCGCGAAATAAAATGTTCTGTGGTTTAACATCGCGGTGAACGAATCCACGGTCATGTGCATACCCCAGTGCCCGAGCAATCTGGAGAACGATGTGGATGGACCTTTCTTCATCGATACCCTTGCGTATTTGTTTTTTGAGATCCCCGCCTTCGATGTATTCCATCGACATGTAATAGGTTTCTTTGTGGTGGCCGATATCAATAATGCTGATAATGTGGGGGTGTGATAATTGGGCAATGATTTTGCCTTCTTTAAGAAACCTCTCACAAAAAATGGGGTCAGCAACGAGCGCAGGGGAAAGAACCTTTAGGGCAACCTTTCGCAGCAGCGACTTTTGCAAGGCAAGGTAAACTGTGGACATGCCACCTTGCCCAATTTGCTTGAGTATTTCGTATCCGGGGATATACATAGTCATGGAGTCTACACCAGCCGCTCTAGCAGGTCAGAAATTACCCTGGCTGAGTAAAGACGTCTTGCGTTTGTTGTGGTTTAAGCGGCTGAATTATAGCCTAAAAGCTCGCTGTGGGTAGATGTTTGACAAGGAAATAATGGCGGCAATCGCCGAATCAGCGCATCCCCATATGTCAAGTGTGGGTGCGTAAGGAAAAAGGCCTTTTTACGGCCACTTTTTAAAGCGTTTTTGGCAATAGGCCAGAAGCCCGTCATGGGTTTTAAAATGGCGTTTAAAGCCTTCTGCTGCAGGGGCATCAAATTCGCAATATTCATTACTGTGTTCACGGCAGATTTGCGGCCGGATTGAATAAATACCGCAAGCGCCCCCCGCTTTTAGGTGTGAACAGGGGGTGTCGATTAACAAGAACCAGCCATCGCTGTCTTGGTAGATGCTGATATTTTGATGAGAGACCTGCCAAAGCAGCGTGTCAAAATCTGCTTTGCTTCGAGGTGTATCGAGCTGTTGCGTGATGTAGGTGCAGCACTTTGAGTCAGCGCAGAATTCACATTTGTTTTCAGTAGTAATCTCGATATCAGGCTGGAGCGGATGTGACTCGGTCACGAGGGCCAGTTGGGTATTTGTATGGTTTGCTTCAATTTAATTGCACCCTGGATGTTGGGCTTGCCGAGCATGGGGAGCATATCGCGAAGTTCTTTAGGTGTTGTCTGAGTCGGAGAGACTTGAATATCTGCTCTGAGTGAACCTAGAGGACTTAGGTCTAGGGTTCCATTTACTTTGATTGGCCCGTTTCTGCTGTCGAGTTTCCCTGTTAGCTCGGCGTTGTTCCCTGTCACCTTTAATTCGAGTTCGCCTAAATCATATTTGACGGGGGAGGTAATGCGGGCGGGATTCCAGAAAAAATCTGCATCGGCGGTTTGAACTAAATTTTTTGCATAAACGAGGTTGCGGATCATTGCGTTCAGCGCGCCTTCTGGTGTGACCAATAGGTGGGCTTTGGGGATGGGTAGAGCGCTCAATTCCGCATGGAGTTGGGTGTCCGTTAATTGGATGCTTTGATCCATTTTTATGCGCGCTTTGCCCTGAGCATTTAGATGGTCTCCCTCGAGCGTAAAATCTGTCGCTAACTGCGCTGTAAACAAAGGTAAGGCATGTAGCTTCCAAGTTAATCGCCCCAGAGATTGGTTTTGCCAACGTAGGTTGGCCGCTTCGCCATTCCAGATGGTGCCTTGCGCGCCCGTGATTTGGACCGGAATATTGTCAGGTAAAAATTGTAATCCAAAGCGAACGGGTAGGGTGGCGATAAGAAATAATGTTAGCCCGATGAAGAAGAGTAGCAGGCTGAAGGTTATCCGTTTCACGATGATTCACGTGAGAGGATAAAGCGCGCGTCAACGCGACCTTTGGCATCGGTTCTCGAGGCGTTAAATTGGGTTACCTGAGCGCTGTATTGATTGGTTAGCACGCCGATCCAATTAACCAGGCGATCAAATTCAGTGCCGCGTAATTCTACGGTGATTTTGTCAGAGCCTTGTGGTTCCGTACGTGTAATTGTCTCACTTAAACCGGTTTCTTGTGCGCTACTTTCAATCGCATTGATCAACGATAGGCCTTGATTGGAGGTTGACAGAGGACGCGGACCTTTTTGCAGTGCCTTGATCTCTTGGCTGGCTTGCTGCATCCAAGCGAGTTGGGTTTGTTGCGTATTAACAGCGTTTTTCAATCCTGCTACTTTTTTAGCTGTTGGCTCCCACAGGAGTAAGTAGATGATCAAGGCAGCGAGAATTAATGCGGCACCGAGAACCAAGTTGCGCTCGCGTGTTTGTAGGTTATTGAACCATTCTTTCATAGCGTCCCGTCTATTTTTTCTTTAATCTAATTTGCCCGCTGGCCTGGTCTTGGCTGGAATCCGCAGATCGTAGTTCGGTGAATAATCCCGTTTCTTTTTGCAGCGATTGTTTTAGGCTGTCGAGTTGGCTCAGGCTCTTGGCGGTGATATTGAAATTTAATTGCCCGTTGCGATAGGAAATATTATCCAGTGAGAGATGGTCCTGCTGGCCGATGACTTTTCCACTGCTGGTCAGCATTTCTAAAAAGTTATCTTGGGATTTTTTGCCGCCTCCTTTTAGCGCCTTGAGTCGTTGCTCCATTTGTAACCGAGGGTTTACAATGCGTTTCACGCCAGGGTGACTTTGGCGAAAGACTTTTTCGGTTTGAGTTCGCAAATGAGTGAGTTGCTGTTGGAGCTGTTGGCGCTCGATTATTTTTTGCGTAAATCCTGCCGCGATCCAAAGTCCAAAAATAATGGCCGCCCAACGCCAGGGTTTGAGTATTTTGGCCAAGTCAGTTTGAGTATTGTAGCTTCCTTGAAGTAGATTAAGGCTTTCTCGGGGATGCCAGCCTTGCGCGATGATGCCCAAGGGCGAACGGCCGCAGGCTTGGGTTTTTACCTCAGGCGCTTGCTCGTCTAGCTTGAGGGTCGTTCCCAGGCCGCATAGGTAATCCTGGATTAAACTGGGAGGGTTGACATTATCACTCAGTTTGGCCGTTAAGAAGGTTTCAATATTGTCCCGATCGCAGCAAAAGCCAGCGTACTGCCCCGTGCGTACTAAGGCACGATCATCTTCTTGCAAGACCGTCCATTCTTCCGTTTTCCAAGGTAGGCTAAGGATGTCCGGCACGACCGCGCGTGGCTTGATCTGGTATTTATCGAATGGCTCCAGCCACTGGTCGAGCCGCTGTTTTTCGATGATGGCAACATCGTTGATATCTTGATTTTGCTGTCCAATTGCGAAGTGAAGCTCTTCCACGTCAGCGGCCAACTTATCTTCCAGCGCGTAAGGAATCGCTTTGCGCAACTTAGCCATTTGGCGAATGGGCAATGTGACCTGGGTCATCAGGATATCTTCGCCGGGCAAAATTAAAACGATGGGCTTGCCTTGTGCGTGGGTGATGGCATCGTCCATACTGCCATGACGCGGTTTCGTTGGAGATTGCCCTGTTGCGTGGCTCAGCCAGTTTGCCTGTCCGGGGTTGAGTGGGTCGGGTTGTATAAAGCAGTATTCCATTGTCCTTAAAGTGTACCTAAGCTCCTAGAGACGATGCGCATGATACCCTTGGTATCGCGGTGAATGATACTGTAGCCTGTTAAACGTGCGCGGCCAATCTTAGCGCTGCCTTTGAGTAAGAAATATTCTGTTTTGGTACTCAAGTCTTCTAGCTGCTCGGTTTTTAGTTGTGCGAGTGCCGTAAAGTCTTTGATTTCTTTAAAGGGACGGTTTTTCATCACCGTTTGTGGGTCTTGTACGCCGATCGCTCTAAGCACGGCTTCTGAGGCGGTATTGATATTAATCGGGGTTTTATTGGGTAATACCGAGATTTCCTGCAGCAGCTTTTTGCTTTCCTCTTCACTCATATCGCGGATGAGACTGATTTCACTGGGGCTATCAAAAGGGCGGCCCGCCGTTCTGTACGGATTTTCCAATCCAAAATAGTAATTATCCTCAGCGCCATCGGTGCCCGTGATGTCGTCATTGGTATCCATCCAATCAATGATGGCATCTAAGCGTGCTGGGTCTATTTCCAGTTGCTCCATCAAGTTTTTCAGCCGCTCAAGCGTAATGTTGTCCACCGCGCCTTCGCGATTGACCAGCCCGTTGATGTTCAGTTGAGCCTGCAGATCGGTAAGCTTACCGGTAATCATGCCGCCCTCCACCGGGAGAACCTTTTCCTCCTTATACAGTTCTTCAATCTTATCATTATCGATAGCCAGCTTGATCAGCGATTTAACGAACTCTTCTCCTCCCAGTAAATACTGCCAGGCTTGATCGCGGGTAATCATATTGGCGCTGCGGCGCATGTTGATCTGTAATTCGTAGGTGAGCGCAACGGCGGCCGTGGTGGCGAGCATAACCACCAGCATAGCGCTGATCAGTGCGACACCGGCTTGTCGATGAGTCGTCATTTAACTCGCCCAGGTAGTCCTTGGAAAAGCGGTTTCTTGGGGGAATTTGCATCGGAGTTTTCGTCAGGGCCTGAGCCAGGTTTTTTGTTGGAGTTTGAATCCGAATTAGCCGTCGGTGCGATGACCACGGGCTCCAGCAAAGGAATCAGTCGCGAAATTTCTCCCCAGCGTTCCGTCTTTATATTAATTTCGATAGCCCGTGGAAGTAGCTCTGAGGTGTCTTTATCACGCTGGGGTGGCCAGCTTTCGATGGGGTCAGCATTGTTTTTCTCACGGAATTGAAACGTTATTTCCTCAATGCCCTCTAGCAGCGGTAGGCTGATGGATTGGGGGTTTGGAGCGAGGTCAAGGTGAAGCCAGTAGCGGCGTGTCAGGGTGTTTTCCTCCAATTGATAGGCGACGCGTTGCAAGGTGCTGCGTTGTTGCAAGGTGGGATTTCGCCAGCCGCGCCGTGTGAAGCGGATTAATTCTTCTGCGCCCAGTTCGCTTTTTAATGCAGGTTGTTGCTCACCGAATTCATCGCGAATGGCGCGAGGCGTAATCTGGCTGAAGTCCTGTTGGATAATATTTATCGCCAGTTGAAGATCCTGCATTGCGGCACCGGCTTCTAGTGTGTGAGAGCTGGCGCGTAAAATACTATTGAGGCCCCCGTACGCCAATGCTGACAGTATGGCAAAAATGCCAATGGCAATCACCAGCTCTAGCAGCGTAAACCCTTTTTGCGAATTGTTTTTAGGGATTTTTATGCTCATTTATTTGGCTGGCGTAAAAAACCTGTTAGCAAAGTAACGCTGCTGTCTTTAGGATCTCCCGCCTTGCGCACCCGGATATCGATACGCCGCATGGTTTTTTCGGGTGTTTTTTTCGTGGTGCTTAGCCACTCCCATTGTTGCTCCGCCAGCTCTGCTTTTCCTTCTTGGGTGCCTATTTCGGGCCATTGTTTTTGCAAGCGGAATTCTGCCATTTGATTTAATGCGACCCAGTGGGCGAAGGCTTTGTTCTGCAAATGGGAGGTATTACTTGCGGCTGAGCTTGCGCTATCAATGAGTGCTGAGAGCGAAAGCGTGAGCACTACCAAAGCCACGATGACCTCGATTAAAGAAAAACCAGACTGGCGAGAAATTGGTTTAGTCTGATTGCTCTTCATAGTTGAGGCGGCCAAGTTGATCGAAACTGATTTCTTTAGGTAAGCCCTCTCGATCCTGAACGGATAACTGTAAAAGAAAGGGCGTCATCTCACCGCTGGAGAGCAGGAAAATCTGCGGTTTTTCGGGGGGTTCCATTTCTAGGATGACGAGTTGGTCCTCCAGTTCTATCGAAAGTTCGATGTATTCTGGGATTTCTCGGGGACGTAGGGTCGGGTCGTCGGTGATTTCACCCCATTTTCCTCCCTCTTCGTCCAGCACATAAAAACTGTAACCGCCTTGCCAGAAGCCGATGGCGTAGTCGGTCGATTCTAGAATAGATTCCTCTCGGGCAAGTTTGACGAGTAATTCGAGACGCCGCGTTTCTTCCTTGAGTTGCTTTTCGCCTTCATCACCAAACTGCAGCACAGCAAAACTCACCATGATGCCGATAATCACCAGCACAACGATAATTTCCAGCAAGGTAAATCCGCGCTGGAAGTGTGATGTTGGAGTGCTCGAAATCCTCATCGGGAGAATTTCCCTCATTTTAAATTCTGATTCCATGGGCAATCCATTGCTTGGAAAATATTCTCAGGCGAGTACGCCTCCAAGGTGATAAATGTGAGTGCCCTCCGGGGTCGTTGTCAGCATCCATAGACGGTGTTGCACCTCTCGGCCATTCCCAGCAAGGTACGCCTTGCCATGAGTGCTGACAAACTAACTGAATCTACACTTAACACCTTGAAGGAGTGCTAGTTCAGATCCCAGTTGCCAATGTCGGCGGCTAAGCCTTCGCCATCGGGTTGTCCGTCCGTACCGAGGGAATAAATATCAATTTCTCCACTTTCTCCTGGACTGAGGTATAGGTAGTCACCACCCCAGGGATCTTTTGGGAGCCGGTCAATATAGCCGCCTGCTTTCCAGTTACGCGGCTCAGGCTCGACGGTGGGTAACTCCACCAAAGACTCTAGCCCCTGCTCCGTTGATGGGTATACAAAGTTGTCTAGCCGATACAGGTTTAAAGCACTTTCCAGCGCACGGATATCCTGTTTAACTTTTGCAACGCGGGCTTTGTCCGGATTATCCATAATGCGCGGAACGACCACGGCCGCTAAAATGGAAAGAATAACGACCACCACCATGACTTCAATCAGAGTGAATCCGCGCTGCGGGGAGTGACTTGACATAATTCCAGTTTTCACAAAAAGTATCCTTGGCTTTGTATTCAAATTGACGGGGCAATGAAGGAGCATAAACTATTCGATGGCTTTAATCCGCGTTGTACCCATCACGTTTAGGTTTTAGGCATCATTGCGCCTTGCCACGTAACGAATAGAGCGCACACTTAACGCCTAAAACCTAAGCGTGATGGGTATATTATCACGGCGTGAAAAAAGTACGTTGGGTTTTTGTGAGCGGGATATGCTGATGAACACATTTGTAAAGATCTAACACGATAAGGAATATGAATAAAGAAAATGAGTTTCGCGTTGTAATACCCGCTCGATACGGCTCTAGTCGTTTGCCGGGAAAACCTCTTAAGTTAATTGCCGGTAAAACAATGATCGAGCATGTTTGTCTGCGCGCTCAGGAGTCCGGTGCGCAAGATGTGATTGTGGCAACGGACGATAAACGTGTAGCCGATGCGGTGAGCGAATTTGGTGGTGATGTGCTTATGACATCCGCAGAGCACCTGTCTGGTACGGATCGTTTGGCCGAAGTTGCGCAAATAAAAGGCTGGTCTGCGAGTGATGTTATCGTTAACCTCCAGGGCGATGAGCCTTTAATGGATCCGGCGTTGGTGCGCTTAGTGGCCGATGATTTGTGTTCTCACGCTGATGCGGGGATTGCTACGCTGGCAACACCGATCACTCAAAGAGAGGATGTTTTTAATCCAAATATCGTCAAAGTCGTCATCTCCAGAGCGGGTCGAGCGATTTATTTTAGTCGTGCGCCAATACCGTGGGCGCGTGGCGATTATGACCGTCCGGAGACCGCTGCACTTGCGGGGTTCAATTCTGCTTTCCGTCACCTTGGAATTTATGCGTACCGCGTAAGTATCCTAAAAAGAATCACCTCATTGCCGGTTTGCGCTATCGAAAAAGCGGAATCTCTGGAGCAGCTTAGGGCGTTATGGGATGGTATCGATATCCAGGTTTCGATAGTTGACAATGCACCGACTCACGGTGTGGATACCGAAGCGGATTTGGCCAGGGTGACGGCCATGATGACGTGATTTCAATGTGTTGATTCGCACCATACGAGTTTGGTCGTGATTTTCCCGTCAGGATAAAGCGAAAGACTTCGGTAGGCGGGTGGTCGTGTGTCCACTGTGAAATGGGTGCTATGCGGCGCAAATTGTGTGCATGTAGAGGGCGTCCCTAACAGCCGTTTGCCATTGCGCTGTCTTTCAAATGCTTGATGAATATGCCCCCAGATGATGCCGCGTACCTGTGGGTGGTTATCGATCACGTTAAAGAATGGTTGCTGATCCCGGACGGTATGTTGGTCGAGCCATTCGCTGTTGATGGGGACAGGGTGGTGATGCAAACATATCAACGTATGGAGGGTTGGATGTTGCTGCAAGGTTATTTCTAGAAAAGCCAACTCAGTTTCCCCGAGCCTGCCATGTACGGCGCCGGGTTCATGGCTGTCCAGGAAAATGATTAGCCAAGGTGCTTGTATTAAGGTTTTATTCCAGTTGAGGTTCGACCCTTGAGTGGATTCGATAGCGAGCGGTAGATCGTCGTGATTTCCTGGCAGACAATAAATTGGCTGGGGTACGTCTTTGAGCAGCGAACCCAATCGTTTGTATGCGGCTACCGAGGGTTTTGCAACCAGGTCTCCCGTACAGATTAAGAATTCAACTTCGTCGAAAGGGATGTTAGCGAGGACTTGTTTAAGATGGTTCTCAGTCGTATCACGGCCATCTTTTAGAGCCCTTGGTGGATCATCTATGTGTAAATCGGTGATCTGGATGAAGTCGATGCAAGGTTTCACAGGCTCACTCAGCGAGGGTTTTAATAAATATCCGTGATTTTCTTTGGTAGTTATACAGTCCCGCCCGCTGAATGGGCAGCTGCTCAATTTCCCCGGCTTGATAGCCCCGCTCCTGGAACCAGTGCATCGTGTGAGTGGAGAGAACAAACAGTTTTTTGAGATCCATAGAGGACGCAGCCTGTTCGGTAAATTTCAGTATCGACTCCCCTCGGCCATCGCCCTGATAGTCTGGATGAACCGCCAAACAAGCCAGCTCGCCCATGCCTTCTTCTGGGAACGGGATTAATGCGGCGCAGGCGATGATCAATCCATCACGCTCAATCACGCTGAACTGGTTAATCTCTAGTTCAAGTTGTTCACGAGAACGCCGTACCAGCATGCCTTGTGCCTCTAGCGGTGCAATCAATTCTAAAACACCGCTGACATCTTCAATTTGCGCGGCGCGCAAGCCATCGTAGCCACCCGCGGAGATGAGTGTACCGCTGCCATCCCGGCTGAAAAGTTCCAGTAATAGTCCACCGTCAATATGCCTATCGATGATGTGACAACGAGTGACGCCTTCCTCTACCGCATTTTTCGCGCACTGCAAATGTGCCTGAATATTGGTAGGAAGATCCTTTTTGGGCCAGCTATCAGGCTTGTCCAGGCTGAGTTGGGGGGGCAGTTTAAAATCAGATTCATCGTTAAGTAAAATCAGCTTATCTGCGCGCAAAGCGATGGCAGTGCGCGTCGCAACCTCTTCGCCACTAAGATTGAAGATTTCTCCGGTAGGCGAATATCCTAGCGGCGAGAACAAAACGCATTGTTCATTTTTCAGTTGCTGACGAATCGCTTTTACATCGACTTTACGCACCATGCCTGTGTGCTGAAAGTCCACGCCGTCACGAACGCCCATCGGACGTGCAGTAATATAGTTACCGCTACAAACGCGGAGTTTGCTGCCAGACATAGGGGTATTTGCAAGACTTAACGAGAGCTTGCCCTCGACAATGACACGCAGACGACCGGCTGCTTCCACCACCGCGCCCAATGAAGCGGTATCCGTGACGCGGAGCCCCTGAGCATAAACAGCTTCAACGTTTTCCAGCGCTAAACGTGCCTCGATCTGCGGTCTTGCGCCGTGAACTAAAACAAGCCTGATACCCAGCGAATGTAGCAGCGCTAAGTCATGAATAAGATGATCAAATCCGGCGCTCGCAACCGCTGCACCCGAAAAGTAAACAACCACCGTTTTATTCCGGTGCTGATGAATATACGGGGCTGCATTTCGGAACCAGCTGACAGTTTCAGTGTGGTGGTTGCTAGGCATTGGTAGAAACTATCATTAGATGAACGAGTGATAAAGCATAACCACTCAGCTCACCCCTGAAATACGCCAACGCTGTGTTCAGAAAAAGGCATTTTACTAGGGGTGAGCTGAGCCGTTGATGTTTTTATCTGTGCACATTGGCGACTTAGAAAGGAAGTTGAAGGCCTGGTTCAATAGCGTGTAATTTTAAGCGGAATTTATCTTGGATTCGATTTAAGGCGGTTTGGTTGTCGGCCTCGAATCGCATCGAAAGACTGGGTGAGGTGTGTGAGGCACGAACAAGTCCCCAGCAGTCATCATAATCAATTCGTAGGCCATCAATATGACACACGCGTGCGCCCGTGAAGTCTTTTTCTTGCTCAAGGAATCGTTCCATAAATCGAAACATTTGCGTTTCAGAATCAAATTCGATATTGAGTTCAGGTGTGTTGATACTATCAGGCAATGCGTTAAATATTTCTGCGCTAGAGCGCGGGTCAGCGGAGATTAATTCTAACAGTCGGGCGGCCGCATAAAGGCCGTCATCAAAGCCGTACCAGCGATCATTAAAATACAGGTGGCCACTGAGTTCGCCGCCCAGCGCAGCCTCAGTGGTTGTGGCCATTTTATGCCGAATCAAGGCGTGCCCTGACTGCCACATGAGGGGGATTCCACCTAGTTTCGCAATCGATCTTTCCAGATGGGTGGATGATTTTACGTCGAAAATAACCGTCGCACCGGGCATTTTCTTTAATATATCTTGGCTAAGCAGGATCATCTGCCGATCGGGCCAGATGATATTGCCGTCGCAATCCATGACGCCGAGTCGGTCGCCATCGCCATCAAACGCAAGGCCGATATCGAAGTTACCTTTTTGTAGCACGGTTTTCAGGGCTTGTAAGTTTTCGGGTATCGATGGGTTCGGGTGGTGGTTGGGAAAACGTCCGTCTGGTTCACAATAAAGTTCGTTAACTTTGCAGCCTAGATTACGGAGTAACGTTGGAGCGGTTAAGCCTGCGATACCGTTACCGCAATCAATGACGATTTTGAGCGGCTGCTTTAGCTGGATATCCTGAGTGATGCTTTCAAGATAAGCAGGAACGACATCAGCTTCGCTGAAGGCTCCGCTTCCTGTTTGGTAGTTTTCTTCACAGATACGATGATATAAAAGCTTTAGTTTTTCACTGTGCAGTGGCAGCCCATCCACAAGGAGTTTTATGCCGTTGTAGTGACTCGGGTTGTGGCTTCCCGTGATAATAGCGGCGTTGTTCACGCCGAGGTGATGGACTGCGAAGTAGGCGACCGGTGTTGGTACCATACCAATGCTAACCACATCAATACCTGATTCTAGCAATGCGGCAGAAAACGCCCTTGCGAACTCGGGGCTACTCAGACGAACATCGTGAGCAACAATTGCTTTACGTTCGCCATTTTCAATTAATTGGGCTGCGTAAGCTTTGCCGATGTTGTAGATAATTTCTTTGGTCAGTGATTTGTCGACAATACCGCGGATGTCGTAACGGCGGAAAATATTCTCAGTGAGGCCGGGTATCATCATTAAGCGCTCATGTTTTCCCAGTATGCCCGAAGCCGCCTGTGCCGCGCTCGCTCTTGTCAAATTGATCGACGATATTCAATGTGGCTTGTACGACGGGTAAAATAACCAGTTGGGCGATACGTTCACCCGGTTCAATCGTGAAGCTTTGATCGCCTCTGTTCCAGCATGAGATAAAAATCTGCCCCTGATAGTCTGAATCGATTAATCCAACCAGATTCCCTAATACAATCCCATGTTTATGTCCAAGCCCTGAGCGCGGCAGGATGGTGGCGGCAAGTCCGGGGTCGCTGATATGCAGCGCGATGCCAGAAGGGATTAATTCGGTCTGGCCGGGTTCCAGTTCAAGAGGAGCGTCTAGGCAAGCGCGCAAATCCATGCCGGCTGAACCGGGCGTGGCATAGCCGGGTAAAGGGAATTGGTCACCGAGGCGTGGATCGAGAATTTTGACATCAATTTGGTGCATGTTCGTCCCTGATTTTGTTCGTTTTACCTGCGGGTGGCTCGCTATTAGTATAGGACACTAGTTCAATGCATGCTCAGCAATGAGCTGAATCAGCTGCCGGGCCAATTCTGTTTTAGGCGCGGTGGCAAAAGCTTTATCCCCATCCTTCCAGAAAACATGCAGCGTATTGTCATCTTGATCAAAGCCACGACCATTGTCGACCGGATTGGCCGCAATCATGTCGAGGTTTTTGTCGATTAGCTTTTTTCGTGCGTAGTGCTCAAGGTTTTGTGTTTCAGCCGCGAAGCCGACGCAAAAAGGCTTGCGGGAGCGTCCTGCAATATCGGCAAGAATATCTGGATTTTTTATTAGGCATAATGTCAGTTGGTCTGCGTCCTTTTTAATTTTCTGAGCTTCCATCAATTTTGGCCGATAGTCACTGACGGCTGCCGTGGCAATAAAAATATCGCAGGAATCAATGTTTTCCATCACTTTAGTATGCATGGTCGCAGCTGTTTCAACATTGATCCTATTCACGGCTTTGTTAATTTCAAGTGAGACCGGGCCCGCAATTAGCGTTACTTCAGCCCCGGCTTGCAGCGCCGCGGTAGCCATCGCAAATCCCATTTTTCCTGAGCTTCGGTTGCTTAGATAGCGCACGGGGTCGATTGGTTCCCGAGTAGGGCCGGCTGTAATCAGTATGCGTTTGTTTTCAAGTCGTTTGGGCGCAAATTCATTTTTTATGCGCGCCAGTATTGCTACAGGCTCCAGCATTCGTCCGGGGCCAGTCTCACCACAGGCTTGGTCGCCACTGTCCGGGCCGAGAATGACAACACTGCGTGCTTGCAGTTGTTTCATGTTGTCTTTGGTTGCGTCGGATTGCCACATTTGCTGATTCATTGCAGGGG
>JAUZSW010528824.1:3321-16147 GCA_034780735.1 Hyalogyrina grasslei
ATTAATATATTACCTCATTAAAGCCTTTAATCTATATAATATATGGGTTAAAGGTTTTTCATTATATGGGTTATGCGAACTAATCTCGCTGAACGTCACAATAGACAAATTTATTATGAGATAAATCTAAAGAAATTTGTTAGCTAAATAAACAGCAACAAAAATCTATCTACTTTCCAAATCAACACAAATCTTTATACATTTATTACAAATCATCAAACTAAATATAAAAAAAGGAAATTTATGCAATTAAAAGATAAAATAAAAGGTCTAGCTACACTTATGCATGGTGCTGTCATCGGCTCTACGGCGGCACTAATGATATTTAGTTCGACGCAGGCGATGAGCAGTAGTGTTACAAAAAACTCAAACCGTAATAAAACCATCAAACCTCAATCCCTATTCGACATCGGTCTGAAAGAGACAAAATTGACCAAAAAACATTTTATCCGACGAATCAAAACACCAATTCCATTTTATGAGATAATGTATATCAGCTATGAAGTTCGCGGCAAATATGGTTCAGTCCCCAGTTTTTCCGTTGCCAGTATTGGGAAACCGTGGTTTTACGTCAATGGCTCAATGGGCGGATTTGATATTACCGATGAACATCACTGGATACAAAATGTAGTACCTTTCCATTTAGATGATAACATCTATCGCCAGAAAGGAGCTATCGATTTTGCCCCAACTAAAAAATATAACACGAAAGATGTGGTGTTGATTACGCCTAAAGTTGATATAAAGGTCAAGGGCAATAAGATCTATCATAAAAATAGAATGTATTCAGTATTGATTAAAAGCGGCGGCGAGGGTCCTTTTAAAACTGTCAAAGCGCTGCTGAAACACGGCAAATGGGAATATCCCATTGAAATGTATGCGGTAATCCAGAAATCATACAGCAAAAGCCTTGATATTCCGACCTGGTTCAGAAACATGCGTTATATCGGCAATGTAAAGCCCTACAAATGGCCGAAAAAAAACGTTATTAAACGCGGTGAATACACTGTTAATGAAAAAGGGGTAATTGCCCGTAACGGCAAACCATTTTTCCCAATTACTCTCTATCAATATATTAATCAGCATGAGACAGTGCCCAAAACTATAGAGATCTTCAAAGCGTTCAAAGCGCATGGCATCACCGGCATTCACTGCAACTATGTTACGCTACCGATTGCCTATAAAGCTGGCTTTGAATACAATACGGTTTATTGGGGATCAGCCGGCGGCCCAGTACGTAACAACCAGATTATTCGGACGAAGTATCGGAATCCTGAGGCCTGGAAAACGGTTTTTGCCGTCTCTTTTGATAATGAATATATCAGATATTATACAAAAAAATATCAGCAGTCACTGGAGTTTGTCAAATCAAAAATAAATGACAAACTACACCAGCAACTACAGGGTAACTTCAATGCCGCTGCATTTTTTGTCAATGACGCTGATCTATTCGGGACTTATACCAGAGCAGACCATTCAAAACGCGGTTACCGCACCACCAAGCTAGAAAATATAGAATGTATTGCCGGCAGTTTCAATAAATGCGGCAGTATTATCCAAATTAATACTGGCGAGCCAGATGCACGATTCCCAGCGGATGTGATGGCCGGAATCGCCTACGGCGGTACCCAGGTGATGTATTGGGTAGCGAGCACCGTTAATGACAAGGCACTGAATGACCGGGTGCCGGATATCAGAACCCTACCTTGGTACCCGAAACAGCTGCCGGAACTGCGCAAATATATTGATAAAATGGTTGAACTGGATCTAATCGGCCTACAGCCACCAGCTGAATTCAACGTAGCAACCCCAATTGATTGCCGCCATATTATTAAACCAATATCGGTTAATGGTAAAAACTATCTGATTCTGGTCAATCTCAACAGCAAAAGTTATAGCTGCAGCACCCCAGTCAGCGGTTTAAAATCGACTGACGGCAAACTGGTTGATATTCTCGACGGCTCAGTCCGTGGCACTATAAACAACCATAAACTTCAGATTACGATCCCTGGATATTTTTACCGGGTGGTAGAAATCAGATAAATAATAAAATGCGGAACCTCGTGATTTCGGGTTCCGCATCCCTGTAAAATGAGATAAAATATAGCTACATTCTACTGTATTTTATCTCAAATCCTTGAATGCAATATATTGAATAATGGAGAACGCCATGAAAAAACTATGCTCTATCTTCAGCCTCTTGCTCTCTCTAACCCTAACTGCAACATTTGCCGACAACCTGCCGATTATCCTGCAGGACTCTGAAGTCGAACTTACCAACGGTTACCTGGTTAGAGTAATCCCAGCAGCTATTCCGTTCAACAGAATATTCTATATTTCCTATGAATTACGCGGCAACTACGGCAGTGTTTCATATTCATCTATTGCTACGACCGGTACAGCATGGTTCTACGTTAACTCTTCAATGGGCGGTATTAATATTAATGACTCGTCACAATGGACCACCAACTACCTCGCGGCTCATCTTGATAAACAGGAATATCTTGATCGAGGCGCGGTGCTGTTTGCCAATAACCAAAGCTATAACAGTCCGGATATTGTCATTATCAACCCCGCATCTGACATAACCGTTACGGTTAACGGCTACGCGACAACCTTTAAAGCCGACCATGAATATCCGATTAAAATAACAGCTGCTAATCAGGGACCATTTGCTTCAGCGGACGATCTGCTTCAGCAAGGCAGCTACACCGTACCACTGGAGTGTTATCTGAAAATCAATACTAGTTTTGGACAGAATGAGCCAAGCTGGGTTAAAAATATCAAATACCTGGGATTTAAAACTCCATATCAACCGACAGTAAAGGAGCCGATAACCAAGGTAACCGTTACCGGCAGTAACGGAGATAATATCTACTACTCTATTGACAGCCGCGGAGTACTGCATAAAAACGGGCAGCCGTTTTTCCCGATAACCGTTTACCAAAAGCTCTATGTATCAGCATCAGATCTAAGTAAAAACGAAGCGACAAGAGCAGATACTGTTGCTATTTTTGAAAATTATAAAGTACACGGTATTACCGGAGTTCACTGCAGTTATATCACTCTGCCACTTGCGGATGAAGCCGGGTTTGAGTATAATACCGTTTACTGGGGATCTGGTAGCGGTCCAAAATTGAACGCCAATATTCAAAAAGCAAAAGATGACAATCCAGCGGCATGGGATACGGTATTTGCCCTCTCTTTCGATAATGAATATCTGAAATATTATACAGATGAATATAAAGATTCAATTTCCTATGTACATGCACACTTTCCGGAAAAGATTTTTCAGCAACTGCAGGGTAATTTCAATTCATATACCATGTTTAAGGATGATGCTGATCTCTTCGGCACCTACTGCATCAGAGATCAAGGCAATGCCGATTATAGAACTTCACTGTTTGAAAATCTTGCCAACCTGCAGGGCAACTGCTCCAAAGCCGCCAGTATTATTCAGATCAACACCGGACCACCGTATGAAATAACTTTGGCTGCCATTGTTGCCGGAATCGCTAACGGCGGCACACAAGTTATGTTTTGGCAGGCTGGAATTAACAATTTAACTAACGGCAGAATTACTGACATCAGAACGCTATCGTGGTATGACGACCTACCAACTCTACGACAATATATTGATAAAATGCTGGAACTGGGCTTAATTGGTATTAATCCTGACGGTGACTTCAAGGTTATTGCACCGCAGGACTGCCGCTTTGTCATCAAACCGATAGTCAGCAACGAAATTGCCTATCTGATTATCGCCAATTTGAGTGCCGAGAGTTATACATTTAATAGTACTTATCAAGGGGTGAGCTATAACACAACTGGTAAACTGTTGGATATTCTAAACGGTTCCGAACAAGGCACAATTAACAATAGTACTATTCAGCTTACCGTTCCAGCTTACGGTTATAAAATTGTTAAGATTGAAAAAGATGAATCTAGTGGCAGTTCTTCCCTGCTTACTGCCGGTTTTGTCGATAATGCCGTGACTTTCACCAATGACAACTACGGAGCGGTACCAGCAAACGACGCTCTAAATCTTACCGATAAAATAACTATTTCGCTGTGGTTTAAATGGAACGGCGATAACGGAGAAAGTCAGCAAACCCTAATCGGACGCGGTAATGATTGGCGACTGGGGTTGATTGCAACCAATCAAACAACCGCCACCTTAAGGTTCTATGCTGCCTCATTGACTAATAGCTCAACATTGCTCAGTAATATTGAGCAGAACCATTGGTATCATCTCGTATTTACCTACGATGGGACAGCAACTAAATTATACCTTGATGGAGTATTGGCCGCAGCTGAAAACAACAGTAACCCGCTTACCACCAATGACAATATCTATATCGGTTCATTGGCCACTACTACATATTCTTTCAATGGTATTATTGATGAGGTAAAATTCTATAGCTCTGCTTGTAGTGAACAATTTATTAGCAATGAATACCATTCATTACGCCCAGTGGCTGAATGGGGCTTCGATACATTAACCGATAATAATATTGCAGATTCAGCATCACATAATCTAACCGCACCGGTAACCGGCGCAACCATTACCAGTGGCATTAATGGTTACGCATTACAATTCACCAATGATAGTTATGTGGTTATACCAGCAAATGAGATTCTAACCCTCTATGATAAAATCAGCATCTCGCTCTGGTTTCAATGGAACGGCGATAACGGCGAAAGTCAGCAAACCCTAATCGGACGCGGTAATGATTGGCGACTCGGGTTGATTGCAACCAATCAAACAACTGCATCCTTAAGGTTCTATGCTGCCTCATTGACTAATAGCTCAACACTGGTCAATAATATTGAGCAGAACCGTTGGTATCATCTCGTATTTACCTACGATGGAACAGCAACAAAATTATACCTTGATGGAGTATTGGCCGCAACTGAAAGCAACAGTAACCAACTTACTGCCAATGACAATATCTATATCGGATCATTAGCCACTACTACATATTCTTTCAATGGTATTATTGATGAGGTAAAGATATTCGACACCGCAGGTGATACACAATTTGTCCTCAAAGAGTACTATAACTCTTTTATAAAAGCATTTTGGACATTTGATACCATTATTAATGGAAAAATCCCCGATTCAGCATATTATAATCTTAATGTTGAACTATTTTAATAATTAACTAAAAAAAGGAAAAATAAAAATGAAAAAATTTCTCAAACGCCTTGTTACTGGCCTAACCTTGTTTCAACTCTTAACTCTAACAACCATACTCCATGCCCAATCTGATTATCAGGCGGCAACTGAGATTGATGAAATTGACAGCATAGATATGCAAATCCACGGGAAAACCCTGTTAATCATCCTCAACGGTAGATTTCGTGCCGATAAAGCTGGACTCTACAATCCATTGATTCAACTGAACTTAGATGCCGATGAAGCAACTGGTAGCAACGGTTATGACTGCTATTTAAGTGGTTATAAAGCTACGGCATTGCATAACTGGAACAAGGCCTGGAAAAGAAAACCATCTCCAGTTTCACGTCTTAGTAAAACCCCCAATAAAATTGTTATTAAAATCTCCAATATCGACGATATAACGCTTCCACAAAAACAGTGGAGTAATTCTATTCCTGTCATGCTGCTAATTCGTACAGCTGATAATGATGCATGGTTGTATAAAAATTATACAGCAAAGCTCACGGGCATAACAACGACAAAAAAAGTTAACAAGGCAAAGCTTATTAAAGCTCAAACTTTAGATAAATTACCTAAAAAAGCTATTCATAAACAAAACACCATTAAACAACCTGCGCCTAAACTGACCACTAAAAAATCTGATTTTTTAGCTGAAGATCAAGCTGATCAAGTTGACAATGTTCAACTACAACGGGAAAATGGCTCTTTGATCATTATTCTCGACGGTAAATTTAGAGCCGATAGAAACGGCCTATTCAATCCACTTATAAAAATAAATTTAGATGGCGATGACGCAACTGGCGAAGCAGGTTATGACTCCTATTTGAGCGGCCATAAAGCCACGGCACTTTACAATTGGAAAAATAACAAATGGAAGCGCAAGCCATCTTCTATAACTCGCGTCAGTAAAACAGCTACCAATATTGTTATCAAAGTGCTTCGCAGTTCTGTCTTAGCAATCCCTGCAAAACAATGGAAAACCCCTGTTTCCGTGATGATTATGTCACGCGACGGCGATAATCAAAACTGGGTGTATAAAACATTCAATGCAGTACCAGTATTGGGACTAAAAAAATAGGAAAAATAATGAATATTGATCTCCATGTTCACCTTAAAACTGAAAATCATTCCGCTTGGCACGATGAACTTAAACAATTTGTCAAAGCCTGCGAAATCAATGAGACTAGAGCCTGTCTGCTCGGTGGCAGTAAAAAGATTATCGGCTTCAGCAATGATGATGTTTTAGCTGCCTGCCGTGATTATTCCGACTGGCTGATTCCATTCGCCATGGTCGAACTTTGGGATAAAGGTGTTTCTGCTGATTCGATTAGCCGTTATAAAGAACAGGGATTCAAAGGGCTTAAATGCATCATGCCCTACTATCCTTATGACCACGATAGTTATATGCCAATTTATGAGGAGGCTGAACGGCTAAAGATGCCGATAGTTTTTCATACCGGAGTAATTTTCCAACATCCCTACGACACCGTTACCAGGCGGCCATCACTACGTAATATGGAACCTTTAACCATGGATCGCATTGCCCGTTCGTTCCAGAAATTAAAAATTGTTATGGCACACATGGGAACGACGATGTTCAGAGAACAGGCAGCAGAACTACTGAAATTTCATCCTAACCTCTATGCCGACCTGGCCGGCACCGGCAGTTGGTATGAACTGCAACCAGCACGCCTATTGGAACTATCTAAACCAACTGCCGCTGAATTCGACCCGGAAATGAATTTTTTCAGAAAATTAGTATTAGGTTCCGATGCCTATACCTGTTTTCCCGATATGATCGAACGCTCTAACCGTGGGCATGAAGAGCTCTTCGCCAGAATCAATCTACCCAAACCAATCATTACCGATATTATGGGGAAAACCGTAGCATCGTGGATTAACGAATAACGAATTATAAATTACGAATTAATGATAACTGAATAACGGTAAAAATATGGAATTAAAATGGTGGCAACGTCCAGTACGTATGATGCGGCGTGATTTTCTCGGTGATTTCTCCTATTATCAAAATAATAATTTGGAAGAGATGGCACGAATTGCTAAAGAACAGTGGCATATTAATTGTGAATGGATTATGGCAACGCCGGGTTGTGCGCCGGGACAGGCTCATTTAACAACCTTCAATAGTGATAAATTTGATAAAGTAGCTGGACTTGACAATTTTGACATCATCAGAGCATATCTCCCGCACGCCAAAAAATATGGCATTCATCTCGTTCCCTATATCAACCAGCACTGGTATTCTTATGAATTTGCCCAAGCACACCCTGAATTTGCCGAACAAGAGCTCGAAGACGGAACCGCCTACGGGAGCAAAACCCCGCTCTACGGCAATGGTACCACTTTCTGTGTCAACAGTCCATGGCGGGAATTTGCCTTTGAAATCATTCGTGAAACTATTCGCATCGGCGTTGATGGCTGTTTTCTTGACGGCCCGGTAATTTTCCCACGCGGCTGCTATTGCCAACATTGTCGCAAACTATTTAAAGCAAATTACGGCTTTGACCGGCTGCCAAGCTGGGGTGACTGGAGTGATGAGGCTTGGAAACCATTCCTTAAATTTAGACGCGATTCCTGGCGGGATTTCATGCGTGATGCTCAACAGGCGGTTATTGAAGTCAATCCAGAGGCAATTATTTTTCTTAACGGCGGCAATTTTAACAGTGGTAGCGTTATGACCGCTAGAGATGTCGCGGCACTTGAACCATACCAAAATTTCAACGGCTCTGAAGAGTTCTTTCACTGTTCTGAAAGCTATAATTCACCATTTAAAACCCTGAATTTAGGACGATTTCTCGCTGCCAGCGATAATCCGTCCGTGGTATTTACTCACCATACTATGAGCAGTTGGCACTACGTTCCACTCTCTAAAACTGAAATGACGTTGGCGATAACTCAAGCAATAGCTTCAGGTTCAAACACTTGGCTGGCAATATATATGGATGCCATGCAATATCGAGCTGGTGAAGCTTTTGCCGCTAATGATATTCAACAGCTATTTGCGGCGAATGAAACTCTATTGACAGCGACCGAATCAGCTGCGACTACTGCACTTGTCACCTCCGCTAATACTCTATATAGCTATATTTCTGATATTAACGAATTGACTGCTGATGTTGGCAGTGGCGTAGAAGAGAATTTGGTAGCCGACCTCGGCAGCGGCAAACTGCGCGAAACTGTCAATGAACGGCGGGCAATATCAGAAGCAACTCTCAATAATGAACTAAATGGTGCCTTTGATTGCGCAAATTTTGCTCACATTCCGCTCAAAGTTCTCTGGGATCAACATATTACCCTGGAAAAACTGCAATCATTATCCACCCTGATATTACCCAATACAGCCTGTCTCTCTGATAGTCAATGTAAAATCATTATGGATTTTGTCCGGCAAGGTGGTTCACTTTTAGCCTCATTTGAAGCTGGGTTCTATGATGAAAATGGCGATAAAGCACCACGTCCGGAATGGTTGGCAATGCTTGGCATAAAAAATATTAACGGAGCTTTTATTCCAGCTGCCAGCGAAGAATATATGCTGCTTGATGGCGATAAGCTACCCGAGTTCCCCGCTCAACAATATCTGATGCCGCGAACCTTTAACGCCATCAAATTCAAACCGATCGACAGTGCCATTATACTAGGTCATTTTATGAATACCATCGGCGGCGCCTACGGCAAACCAAGTGGCGTTTCCAAACATCCTGCCTTAATTAGTTCAAACTATGGTAAAGGCAAAGTAATCTACTCACCTGGAGCTATTTTTGAAAGTTTTAATAAATTTCACCTTGAAGATCACCTGAATTTGGTAAAAAGTGCGCTGCGGCTGCTTGATAACAATCGGACTCTGCAAATTGAAACAACGGCTCCCGGCTCACTCGCGATGGAGTTGCGTTATAATCAAAATAATGCTCTGCTGCATCTGATCAATACAACCGGTGATATGAAACGGCCGATCGGTCAGATTATTCCGCTGACAAATATTGACATCACCCTGAAACTTGCCAACAAACCAACCCTAGTTAAAGCAATTAATGCTCAAAAAGTTATTGACTTTAGCTACAGCGCAGGTAAAGTAACTTTTAGAGTTGAAGCAATCGCTGATTATGAGCTAATCAGTTTTGAATTTACCTCAACCTCTAACGGAGATTAATTATACTCATGAATAAAAAAATATTATTAGCTTCATTGGCTATTTTAGCTGGACTGAATACGCTTGTTGCCGGAACTGCAATTAAACAGCCGACCGTGCCAACAAACTTTAAACCAATGCCGTTTATTGAAAAAAATCCAATACCCCAATTAACCCCAACCGAGCAAAAATGTGGCTTTATGCTGTTCCAGCGACCGTTAATCGATCCAGTCTATCCCAACAGCCGTCCCCTGCCCTATGAACGTTTAAACCGATTATCGGCATTTGCTGCTAAAGGAGAATTTAAAACCGTCAGTTTTTCGGTCTATCCGACCAGAGCCTTAAAAAACTTTAAAGTGACTGTTTCAAAACTGAAATCTGCTACCGGGATTATCGCAAAATCAAATATCGATATTCGTCTAGTCACCTACTGGAATATCCGCTACCCACGCTATAGTTCAAAATCAACCTATCGTCGGATGCCGGAACTACTGGAAAAAGTGACAACGCATTCTTCACCAACCTATGAACCGCAACGCTGGTGGCTAACAATCAAGGTTTCCAAAACAGCTAAACCAGGGATCTATACCGGAACAGTCATTCTCCAAGATAACTCCATTGCCACACCGATAAAGCTTCCACTCAAACTACGCGTCTTGAATTTTCAACTGCTTGACGATCCTAATAAACATTATTCGGCCTACTACACCCCACATAATCAGCTCCAGTTTGCGGGGAAAGACGAGCAGCAGACTCAAACAATGCTGAACAATGAATACCAGGCGATGCACGACTTGGGGCTAAATATGATCCCCACCCTCTATATTGGCTGGAATAAAAAAACTCAAAAACTCTATATGGTACATCCTGAAGATATAAAACTGATGCAGCAATATGGCTTAAAGGGACCAATCCCAGTAACCGCCCAGTCAATAGTCAGTACCCTCTATCGTCAAATGGTGCCAAAAGGCAAAATCGGTAGCCATTGGCATATCAGCAAAATGCCGCCGCCAGAGTTTTATCAAAAAATAACTGCCGCAGTTAAAACCTTTATTAAAGAGAACAAAGCTAAAGGTTGGCCGGAACTCTACTGTAAACCGATTGATGAAGTTGCAGCACAATCAAAACAGTTCGGGGTTAAGGTATTTAAGGCATTTCATGATGCCGGAATGAAGACTTTTACCACAAAAAATCCTACTGCCGGTGATGCCGCTCTCTATGCCCCCTATATTGATGCCTGGTGTTCTCAACCCTATGCAGTCCCTTATGAGAAAATTATCAACCAGCAACGTTTTCAATATTGGTGCTATCCCAATCATAACGGCACCGAAGTTCATGACCCGGTAGTAATGTGTAAAGGTGGCCGCATGACCTTCGGTTACGGTTTCTGGCGTAGTGGCTTTACCGTAGTAATGCCTTGGAACTGGTCGTGGGGTGGACATTGGAATCCTAAACTTGCCCGGCAGTTTGACTATTTGCGTTCAGCTAACGCTGGCTCCGGACAGCGTTTTGATAAAGACGGTAATATTATTTTCGCCACCAACTGGGTCTGTTTCCGCGAAGGTATTAATGACAGCCGCTATATCTATACCTTGGAACAGTCCATCTGGGAACGGCAGAACTCCACCAATCCACAATGTAGTAAGACGGTTACAGCGGCAACTGCCTATCTTCAGAAATTATGGGATGACATCAGCGTTCAGAAAAAATATCTGCGCACCAGAATGTGGCCCTCCGCTGAGTTTAATGCCCGCCGCTGGCAACTTGCCCGTTATATCACTAAACTGCAACAATATCCAGCAACCCGCAAGGGACCGCCTTCAGTTATCATTAATACCACCACCCGCAAAAAACTGAAATCGTCTACTTCAATTCTCCAACAAGAACTTAAACGGGGTAATATTGAAGTACGCGAGCTAACTGACTCATTTAAAAATTGGAAAAGTCCAGATCTGGAAAGTAAAATAACTCTAACCAAGGCTGCCGGTTATAAAGGAGCTACCGGGATGCGTTGGACGGTTAATGTCGATCATCACCATGGCGAAAAAAACTACCCGGTCGGCTGGCCAAAAATAAGATGCACCTATCAACCGCCATTGGATTTCGCCCAATATGATTATCTAAAATATATGATTAGAATTGATTCTAACCGTAATGAAGTTGATGATGACACGACCCCTTTCGGTTTTACTATCGAATCTAATAAATTCTTTGAGGTTGTCAAGGATTTAGGCGGTAATCAGCACACCTGGATTCCGGTTATTTTTGATATTCGTCAAGAAATCCAACAACTTGGCAGAGGCGACAGTCCGTGGCAGAAAATAAAAATGCTTCAACTCTTTATTGCCGAAAGTAACTATAAAGATAATACTAAATTAATCTTTGATATCGGTGCAGCTCAACTGCTCCGCTTCAAATACCCTTTAATCACCGCAATTCAGGTGCCAGAATTTGTCATACTACCCAAATCTGAACTATCTGTAAACTTTACTCTAATGGGTAATATTGCTCAAAACAAAGGCTACAAAATAACCGCTAAACTTATCGATAATAATCAACATGTTGTTGCTACAACGACTGAGAATATCTCCCAAAAACGTACCATAATAGTCAATACGGCAAACTTATTGCCGGGAAAATATCGTCTATCACTTAAAATAATCCAGAATGGTAAATGTCGCAGTAAATTAGCTAAAACTATCTCGCTACTGCCTGGCCCCTTCTTGGCAAATAAAAAATAAAATCAGGAGCAAAGTATTTAAAATGAAACTGTTAATTTGTACCGATATCGAAGGTGTTGCCGGCGTGGTCTCTGCTGCAACTCAAATCACTGCTGACGGACGCTATTATGAAGCCGCGAAGCAACTGCTTACTGCTGAAGTTAATGCCGCAGTTGAAGGAGCATTAGCTGCCGGGGTTGATGAAATATTGGTTTTTGATGGTCATGGCAGCGGCGCTATTCATTTTGAATCCCTCCACCCTGAAGCTCAGCTGATCCACGGCCGCCCGCTTATCCCGTTAATGAAGCTGTTAAAACTGTTATCGGACTGTGATGCCACTATTATGATAGGACAACACTCTATGGCAGGAACTGCCGACGGCAATCTCAATCACACCCAATCTTCAGCTTCAATTGACTACTATAAACTGAATGGACAAAAGATTGGCGAAATAGCCCAATGGTCGTTAGCAACCGGGGCTTACGAAATTCCTATGCTTTTCCTCGCTGGCGATAAAGCCGCCTGTGCTGAAGCCGAAGCATTAATCCCTGGTGTTCAAACCGCTGCCGTAAAAACCGGTCTGGGCAGACATTGTGCCATTTCACTGTCACCCGCGAAAGCCGCTGCAATGATTAAATCTGGGGTTGAAACGGCTCTGCATAATCATCAGAAAAAACCAGTTAGCCCCCTAAAACTTAAAGCTCCATTTGTTCTGGAAAAGAGATTTTTCCATACCGAAACCGTCGATAGCATCCTTAATGACTCGCGTTATAAAAA
>JAUZSW010529935.1:0-16136 GCA_034780735.1 Hyalogyrina grasslei
AAAGCCGATGCCTGCCATAGCCGCGAGCCCGGTGTCGTTTGCGCCATGATGACGGCAGATTGCCTCCCTGTGTTTTTTAGCGATGATGAGGGCAGGGAAGTGGCGGTTGCGCATGCTGGCTGGCGCGGACTGGCCGCCGGTGTGCTGGAAGCAACCATCGATGCGATGCAAACACCACCAGCGCAAATTATGGCATGGCTAGGTCCTGCAATTGGCCCCGAGCAGTTTGAAGTCGGCGATGAAGTACGTGCAGCGTTTACCAAAGAAAACCCAGCTGTAACACAGGCATTTAAGCCCTCTTTAACGGGGCGATGGCTTGCGGATATCTATATGTTAGCCCGACTGCGCATGGAGCGAGCCGGAGTAAAGAACATATCGGGAGGAAATTTGTGTACTTTCAATGATGCCAGTGACTTCTATTCGTACCGGCGAGATGGCCACCACTCAGGGAGAATGGTGAGTTTGATCTGGACTAACATAGGCGGATAAGCTTTTTTCTTTCGCCTACCGCAAATGACTGCAGGCAAGAGTCGCATACCTAAATCTCTAATCGAGGTGATCAAAATCGATAAGACAAACCGGCTGAAAATCGCAGAACGGTTTCGGAGAAATCTGAACCTTTATCATTTGGAGTATTAAAATCATAGTTATAACCATTCATATCTCAGGGCAATCGGGTTTAAATTAACAAACAATCAATAAGTTACAATCTTGACATTTCTAAAAACAAGAAGAATGGTCTTTGTTTTTGTTGATTATTATCAAATCAAAGAGCTATGCACTAAAATTTATTATTAAATATGACTTTGAATTTATAAGTCATTGATATTTTATCTAATTTAAACCCGATTGCCCTGATTCATATCTAATGAATAACTGAGGTTTTCGACAACGCGTCCTTTCAAGGATGCGCCGAGATTGAGACCTACAGAATCACCATCATAATCACGACCTTGATCTACTGTCGCTTTGGTTTTATTTCCATTTACATAGGTTACGAAGTCAATGGTGCCGTGCGAACGATTTTCTCCATTGAGCACCGCAAGCGCCGCAGTCAGTGTAAAAAATGTGTGTTTATTGATACTAAAGGCATAGGCACTCCCAAAGAAAAAGCCTTTTTGTTTACGCGAAACGTTCGTCTTACCGCGCCCTGTTCTTTTTATATTATTTCCGTTAGGAGTAGTTATTTCATCGTCCTGTGTAACGATAGATCTAAAGCTTGCATTGGCTGTTCGATAACCACCAAATAACGCAAATTTGTCTCCGATTGAGTAGCCGATTGATACAGAATATTCCTCACGCTCAAAATTTGAATCGTATATGAAGGTCTGGGTGGGAAAAGCTAATTGATCTTCCTCGTACGATGGATAATCCTGGTGCTGTGTAACAATATCTGCCCCTGAGAATGCCTTTTGGAAGTAAGCATCAAGGAAAATTCTATTCGCAAACACTGTTGTACCAATACCCACAAAAGGCATGGTGTCAGCGGTGATACCACCACTATCGTGGTACGTAATAGAGTCGTCAGTAGTACGCGTTCCCCCTTTCCGTTCAAACTTATAATCAATAACACCTGTTTGTAATCTTGGTTTAAAGGTAAGGTCAAGTGCATGACCAATGCCTGGGAATGAGCCGATACCGAGTAGAAAAGAAGTTAATAAGAGATGATTTCCTTGTCTCATGATGCAATCCTTAATAGTATGGTTTTTGCGAAATGTCCCGTTTGGATGCTGTAATAGCGAATAGACAGAAGTTCGGTAAATTGGTTTCTAAAAGGTATCAAGACCTAATTTTACGATCAAGAAGAAGCTTCGTTGTTATTCGAGGAAGCTTATCATAGGGGCTTGAGCCGCAATTAGAATTTGTTAAGGATGTCATGTTTCTATTCTTGCTATAGAAAGTAAATGATATATAATATCTGTAGGCATAAATTAAGGTCGGCCATGCAAAACCATCAAATTACCGAACCAGAGCATTCACACCAGCGCCAGCGTGTATTGACAAGCTCCGTTGTCAAGGCGGCAGACATCATGGAGTTACGCCAGACATTGTTAGCTAGAACGCTGGGAGTCAGTGAATCCACCGTATCGCGCATGAAAGCAGGCCGTTATCTGATAAAAGAGGAGGGCAAGGAGTGGGAATTGGCCGCGCTGCTGGTGCGACTCTTCCGCAGTCTTGATGCTATTGTCGCAGGCGATGAACGCTCTTTGCGTTCCTGGTTACAAGGTTACAATAGCGCATTGAAGGACGCCCCCATCAACCTCATTACCAGCGTATCTGGGCTTACAAGGACTGTGGACTATGTGGACGCCTACCGCGCTCGCGTCTGAGTCCCGCCGCAAATCGGGATCAGCGTGGCGAGTGGTTGAATTCCAGCACGCCGCCTCAACCCGTAAACTGGTTGAAACCAAGGCTGAACAAGAGTTGTTGGAGGATATCCTGGAGGCCACAAAGCCGCCGGTTGCTCAAGATGCTGAAAATCTTCATTACCTACTCAAAACACCCTTCCGCTACAATGCCCCCTACCCAGTGGGTTCGCGCTTTCGCCGTGCTGGTATGACCGAAGGTGTGTTCTATGCCTCAGAGAAAATCCGTACAGCCCTAGCCGAGACTTGTTACTACCGACTGCGATTCTTCAAAGAATCTCCGGATACAGCGCTACCTCGCCATCAGGAGCGATTAACCGTGTTCTCGGTAGATTATGAATCTTACCAAACGATAGACCTGACCCGAGCCCCCTTCGTTAAAGACAGAGAAAAGTGGACTCATCCTTCTGATTATCAATCGACGCAGACTTTCACTGACACTGCCCGTGAAGCAAATATCGAAATTATCTGCTACGAATCAGCAAGGGATCTTGAACAAGGTATGAACCTAGCCTTGCTTTCACCCTTAGCCTTCAAGTCCAAAAAACCAAAAATGCAACAAACCTGGTTTCTTTATATGTCCGAGACCGAAGCGAACTGCGAACGAGCTAACGCCAACAGTCATAGTGATGAATGGACGTTTAAGCGAGAGCAGTTTGCTATCTGAATGTATCCACAAAAAAAGCCAAGTACTGGAGAATTATGAAGCAAGCTACTTGACCCCTAATTTGTGACCCCTAATTTTGACCCTGGTATTCGCCCAATATGACTGGACCTGAACCTATTCCGATACCCAATATGGAGGTTAGTCGAGCGATTAGAGTATTTGAGGAAAATGGCTCGATGTGGGAATGAAAAGACGGGTCAAGTCACTTGATCGCAGTAAATGCAAAAGACGAAAGAAAAGACGGGGCAAAAAGACGAGTCAAGTCACTTGATCGCAGTAAAGTCTCATGTTAGCCTCAAGATATGCCCAGACCCGAGCGCATAGAATACGAAGACGCCTACTACCACGTGATGAACCGTGGCAGGGATAAAGGTCGCCGTAAGCTGTTCTTGTCCAAAGACTATTATGAAGCCTTCCTTAAAACTCTGGAGGAGGCCGTTGAACGATTTGGCATTGTTGTCCACGCCTATTGTTTGATGACCAATCATTATCATCTACTTATCCAGACACCCCACGCCAACATCAGCCGTGCGATGTGGCATATCAACGGCGTCTATACGCAACGCTATAATCGCCTAAAGCATACCGATGGGCCTTTGTTCAGAGGTCGTTTCAAGTCAATTCTGGTCGATAGCGATGCTTACTTATTACAGCTGTCCTGCTATATCCATCGTAATCCTGTTGAAACCCCAAAGCCCATGGCTGCCGAGCTGGTCGAATACCCCTGGTCCAGTTATCCGGCCTACGTCAATAAAGCTGACTCACCGAACTGGCTATATCGTGATCTAATTTATGGCATGTTAGGCAGCAAGCAGCGTTACGCAGGCTATGCTCGCTATGTATCTGAAGGCAATAACGAAACCATTACCCAGTTTTATAATCGAGGAAATACGGCGCAGGTTATCGGAGATAAAGACTTTTTAGAGTGGTTGAAAGAAACCAAAATACCTGAGCTCGACGATGCTGAGTATGTTAAGCAAGTCATCCCTCATGGCCTCTCGATAGCTGACATCGTGAGATGGACTGCAAAATACTATCGAGCAGATGAAAAGCAACTCACTGAAGTGATGAGAGGCCGACAGGAAGCCCGACAGCCGAGAAAAATAGCGATATTCCTGAGCCAACAATTGGGTGGTCATTCGTTAAATGAAATCAAGGATTACTTTGGGCTGAGCCATATTGGCTCTGTGAGCTATGTGACGAGTTGTATTCGAGCGGAAATACGGACAAATAAGAGCTCAAATAAGGAAATTGATGGTGTTAAGCGTTTGATTATTGAAAAAGCGAATTGACCCTGGGTCTCGCTCTGCACTGCCAGAGAATAGCTCCCCGTTTTGTAGGTCGCTTGTTGGGTGGATAGAGAGTGCACACTCCTAAAACCTAAACGCTATGGGTATATACTAGATTATTGTAAATTTAAGACTCCTAAAATAGGGGGTTCCTATGATTCCGTTTGTGATTATTCTACCTCTGGCTGCGGCTGCGGCTGCGGCTGCGGCTGGGGGAGGGCTGCTAGGAGTGGTGCAAGCGCGATTTCGTCGTAAACCCCTCTCTAAAGCAATTCTTGATGCAGCAGATTCCGACGTAATGGAGCAGCAGAATACTGTTGAGGCGAAGCATTCGGTGATGACTACGCGCATTGTTTTAGGCCTATCTACCATAATTGTGGCAGGAAAACGTTTTAGGACGAAGGTGTATATCAGAATGCAACGTGTGCGTGATAAGTTTATTATCGTCTTTACACGCATGGGTGAAAAGTCAGGAGCTTTTGGTGGTGTTGTTGCTGCAATGGGATGCGCTGCGTGTTTTCCTGCCCTGGCTAGTCTAGGAGCTGCAATTGGCTTAGGTTTTCTGACGCGGTGGGAAGATTTGTTCATGACAACGTTGATACCCCTTTTTGCCTGGGTTGCCTTGCTGGCTAGCGCCCTGGGTTGGTTTAGTCATCGCCAGTGGCATCGCAGCCTTCTCGGCATGGCGGGTCCGACCTTAGTGTTACTAAGCCTCTATCCTTGGTTTATGTACCCTTGGTTCAAATTGACCTTATTCGCAGGGCTTTCTCTAATGGTTATCGTAGCAATATGGGATCTGATGTCGCCCAGCCATCACCGTTGTGAGATTAAGAACAGCAAGAACCTCGAGATTTGTGCTGATCACGAATAGGTTGGTGAGCATAATTTTAATAGTTTTTAGCGTAGTATTTTTTAGGAGGCAATATGTCCTGTTGCAATAGTTCATCTTGTGAACAAACTGAAACCAAGTCTGCACCAAGAAAGTTTAACTGTCCTGTCAACGGCAAGGCCTATTTGTCGGTTGAGCCAAAAACCATTAGCCATCATTTAAAGCAAGCATGGAAGTGGTCGGCAGTTGAACAAGGTTACTATTTTTGCTCCGATCCAGAATGTGATGTTGTTTATTTTGCCGAAGATGGTAGCGTGATTAAAACATCTGAGCTACGCACTGCTGTGGGTGTAAAAGAAATGAAGCCTGACAGCTTGGTATGTTACTGCTACGGCGTGACTTTGGGTGATGCTAAATCGGACGCTACTATAAAAGAGTTTGTCATACAAAAAACAAAAGTAGATGAATGTGCATGCGATACACGAAATCCTTCAGGACGCTGTTGCCTGAAGAATTTTCCTTAACAATAAATCTCCAATACCAGCTTTTTGCTCCGTATTGTTTATTGATGCGTAAGCGCCAGAAAACCCCCGTATCTTGCATATTCCATGACAGTAGCGCTTCCTCTAACAGGCCTAGTATATTGCTAGCATACCCGTATCCTGATGCGACACCTTCGATTATCCCCCACCTGAAATTATTGGTTGCAGACCATCCGTCCGTTATGACAGCAGGGAAGAAAGCAATTCGCCTCTGTTATGGATTCCGAGTTTTTGATAGACGTTTTTTATATAGTCATTTACCGTATGTTTGCTTAAATATAAGTTTTCGGAAATAGAAACATAAGACAGTCCTTTGAGTAATGAAAGGGTAACCTCGGTCTGTCGCGGAGTGAAATCCAACTGTTCGCATTTTAAGGAGGCTTGGTACAGGCTGGGTTCGTGGTGCTGCACGGTAACCGCTATCAAAGATTTCTCTTGGTTTCCTGGCGATTGAAACCAGTTAGCCTGAAATAAAAGTTTCCCCCAGGGGCTGTTGATCTCAAATCTGGGAGCATTAAGAGAATGCAAATTAGAATCACTTAACTCGTTGCATAGCCGCTTTACCAAAGAAATAACTTGAATGGGTAACAATGACTTGTCATCCAATGAATAAGGCAGCGCTCTATTGATTGTTGGGTATTTAGCCAATAGCATCAGCTTTCTTCCTTGGGGATTAATATGTTGCATGACTCCTTTCTTGTCCAGAAGGCACAAACCGATTTCGTGCCTGCTCGGTAGCGTATCAATACACCCCTCATTTTGACTGAGCGCCTCACCAATCAGTGGGCTTAACTCGCGTAAATTATTCTCGTCCTTATGGCTGAATGAGCGTTCCCCCGGTTGGCGGTGGAGTACTAGAATACCTATAGGGCACGTCCCGACCTTGATGCCTGAATACAGCGAGTGATGGTAGCCCATCGGTTTGAGGATTTCGCGGTAGAAATCTGAATAATAGAACCGACGAAAAGCCATCTGTTCGGTGGAAGCGATGGTGATAGGTGTCTTAGATGTCTTTAGCCATTCGCCTAAATCTCGTCTTGCTGCCAGGTCACGATTGCCTAGGTAGTTATGGATGAAACTGCTAATGACCAAAGGCCCATCGGGCGATTCATCGAAGAGATTGACAAAATTATAGGATTTATCAAGCCAGTGGAAGGTGCTCGAATAAGCCCGCACGATCTTTCTGATTTCGGGGAGCAGAATGGGCACAAGCGTGCGCCCTCCGATGCCGAGGTTGCAGGTGTTCCTTAGATGTTGCCATTTTTTTGGGTTCATAGATCCGATCTACGTTTTCAGCAGATTTGACTCTATCGCCCTGTATTGGTTCATCTAAAGGTCCATGAATCTTTTATGACAGAGCCTAACGCAAAAACCCCCTTAAGTAAGGGGGTGGCTATTTCGGTTCATCGTCATTAACCTTTTCTCGCGTTAACGGTACAGCGTTGTACTCGTAATCGTATTTAACCAGGATGGCTAAAGACCTTGTTTATGGATTCAATCTACAAAAAATCGAGAAGCCAAATTACCGATGTTAGTGCGATGGAAAACAAAACACCTCATCATCCTAATGGCCCTCACCTACCACAGCGTAGTGAGCGCCGACCTGCCGTTGACGATCGAGGACTTGATCACCCAGCAAAACCGCTATCGGTTGGACATGAGCATGGCCTACGCCAATAGCGACCGACAGCGCGTCAGTTCCCGGTATCAGATTGTCGAGGCTGGGAATGGCCAGTTTATTCAACTGCCGGTCAGCGTCGGAGATGCTCGCAGAAATGCCGATATTCTCGCGCTGACCTTGGGATTTCGCTATGGTCTTACCACCGATACAGAGCTATTCACACGCCTCAACGGTGTGATCGAAGCCACCCGCTTCGAAAATAGAGAAACAAACGGCATAGAAACAAGCCACAGTGACTCCAACCAACAACTGAATGACCTGATTCTGGGTATCAATCACCGCATTTCAGACGACACCAAAACGCCAGCACTGCTGGCGTTTGCAGAGCTCGGCCTCGCCGAGAACATCGCCATCGACGAGTCAGACTTTGTCTATGGCAAACACCTTCAGCTAGGGTTGACCACCTATCGCGCCATCGACCCGCTGGTACTGTCTCTGACCGCAGGTTATCGCTATACCGATGAGCGCGACGTGAAGAACGATGCCGTTGATCCCGGTGATTTTCTCTACCTCAGTCCCAGCATCGCCTTTGCGGTCAATTCAGACGTCACGCTTACCACCGGCATGCAATTAAGTTGGCGGGGTAACGACAAAGTCAACGATGCAGAGACCGGTATCGACACCAGCAAAACCAAACTTGAGTTAGGGCTTGGCTATGGCTGGAGCAAACGCTTAACGCTCAATCTCAACACCCGTTCGGATATCAGTGGGGACAGTGGCTCCGAAGTAAACGTTACGGCCAGTTACAAATTCTGGCAACCCAAGGGCGCGTTGGAGAAAAACGAAGAAAAACTCAAGCGAAAGAAAGAGAAAGAAGAGGGAAAACAGGAATCAACTCCTGCCGTATCAGCGCCCCCTCAAGAGCAAGCAAATACTGACGATACCTCTTTGGCCAGTAGTGCGTCCACTGAGGCAGCTCCTGCATCCAGTAACGCATCGACCCGTAGTCCAACCCCCAAAAAAAAGGAAGAATCAATTAATATTGGGCCAGCTTCTCCCCAGAAGCAAACCCATGATGACAAAGTACCTTTGACCAATAGCGCAGCCACCCAAACTCCGGTCATCGCAGATACTCCCGCGCAGGAAGCGAAAAGAGTGAACTGCAGTGCGCCCGGCGTCGATCTAAAGCGACGACTGGAGACCCATTACGACAACTATCCAGCCGAGTTACCCTGCCGGGTCGTCTATTACAGAGAGGATGGAACCACGCAACTTATCGCCAAATCCCGGAATACACCCGGATATTGCGCGAATAAACGCGATGAGTTTTTAGAAAAGCTCAATGGATGGGGATGGCAATGCAAAGAGTAATACTTTGGAAGCGGGTAAAAAATAGAGAATTTTTATCGATCAGATATTAAAGATTTCCGAAGGCGGAAGCACCCGCCTCCGGAAGAGTCGCCTCATTACTGAGGCATTTGAAACACAACGCGCGAAAGCGCATTGAAATTGGAGAGTAACATGAAAGTGAAAAACGTAGCCGTAACAGCAGCCGTTTGTGCCGCACTGGTGGGAAGTCAAGCCAGTTTTGCCGAGGAGCAGCCTTTTGCTGCGGAAGGGATGGGTTTTGCATTTGATGATGCGAAGGTTTCTTCTGTGCAGATGTCGGAGCTTAGTGGTTCGGAGATGGATGAGACTGAAGGGGCTTGGGTGGCCAATGCTGCTGGCGCTCTTGGTGGAGGTTTAACAGGTTTGGCTGGCGCTGGTGCTGGATATATTATGGGAGGAGGAACTTCACCAGGAGGGTTCGCTACTACCGCAGGAGCTGGTTTTGTCGGCGGAGCAATAGGTGGCGGAATTAGTCCAGCAAGCATTCCAGCTAACACGACGGCAGCTTATGGAGGCGGTTTAGCTACTGGCGCCGCATCGGGCTATAACCCAGGCAGGTGATCAGTATAATTTAAAATGGATGGTGGGCGGCTTTGACCGCCCACCTTTTGATTTCCGAGAATATTATGAGTGTAGAAGTAAAGCAAATTTTTGAAGGGGGACTATTTTCAATGGTGCTGGCATTACCGGCTTATCTTGTTTTGCACATCATTTTAGGATTTCTTTTCCCATGTGTGAATGATAAATCGTGCTACCTCGTTAGACAAACTGCGGTGATGTTCTTCACCATATCATGTGCTTCCATCACTACACAGTTTTTTTTCCATAAACAAAACTTTTTAATACCGTATGGTGTACTAATTGGGGTAGCAATACTGGTTGGCATTTTTTTGCATCTCATTTTCAAGTATCTTTTTCCGTGTGTAAATAATGAAAAATGCAAATTGGTTAGAACCGCATCATCGTTGTATTTGGCCTTTTTTATCTCCTTTATGTCAATAAAGTTTTTTTAGCAATAATAATGCGGAGGTACCATCGGAGCGTAATGGAGTGACCCATTCCATTAGCCCGCCTCAAGAATATTAAATCTGACAGCATTGCTTGTTTTAAAGCTTCATATATTAGGGGTTTTCTCTGCCCTAATATTTTTAGGTTGGCCTGATTGTAGGTCCATATACTGTTGGATTCTATGGTTTGCTGATTATGACATTGATCCTAGTGTCCTGGTTATGTCCGCAACGCTGATTAGCATTGTTTTAAGTCATGTCCAAAGGGGCTATATCGGTAGAGTAGAAATCAGGTTTACCGCTCCGGAGATCAAACCTATCTGTTGCCGTCCCTTTCGTTAAAGAAGAAGAGTCACCCTCGAATAAACTACCCCCGCAGCAAGCTGATGGGGTATTGCTAAAGAGTTACCCGAGAATCTTCCGAATCCTTACCCATAGAAAGTTAACAAGATCAGCGATGGTGTTGATGTCGCAGACTCGTCTCACATCCACCACAGTTGAAGAATCAGTTTTATTGTGTAGGAACTTTTAACTGTTTATTTTCTCAAAGCCTGTGTAATCGGGCTTAAAAAGATTCATATTTTTTACGTTTTCTGGAGAATTCTCATGCTGAAACAATTCGTATTAATCATTATTCTCGTAAGCAGCTGGCCATTAGGTGCGTTTGCCGAGTCGCAGGGGTTAACCATTGCTGACCTGCTTGAGACGTCGGGTGCAAACAAGCAGATAGAAGCCATACCTAAATCTCTTAAGATTGGACTAAGAAGAGGTCTCTCAAGGGGGGCGCCTAATCCTGATAAAAAACTCCAGCAGGTTTTCAAGCGGGTCGAGAATGCGATCGATAAAGCCTACGAAAAAGATAAAATGATGGGTATGTTGCAGCAACGAGTCAAGGGTGCCTTTTCCCCTGAAGAGTTAAATAGTTTGAACGCTTTTCTTGAGTCACCACTCGGTAAGCGCATCACAGAAGCCGAAAATAAAATGGTTGAGGAAAAAGAAATAGAGAATATTATGCAAAACTCCACAAAAATTATAAATGAGGCCAATAAAGACCCGAAATGGCTGAAGATCATTCAGTCTCTGATTGAAACGATGGGCGCGACCGAGAAGGCTGTGGACTCTGCCCTGGATTTTTCACTGGCCGGTACAATCGCGTTGTTCAATGCGACGCCTGGTCGGGAAATGCCGCCAATGGAGTTGTTGGAAAAGAATGTAGAGCAGCAACGGTTTGCCATTAGGGGAATGGTCGCGCAGATTAATCTGGCCTCTAGTGTGTCTGGGTATCGCTCCTTCAGCAATGCTGAGATTATGGAGTATATTGAGTTTGATTCGACTCCTGTGGGTAAAAAGTACACTACTGTTATCAGCGATGCCATGAGAGAAGTCAATAAGCAATGCGCCGAAGATATGGGCAAGATCGCGGCTAAAGATACGAAGCAATCAGGTCATTCATGAGCGCCAAATTGATTAAAGGTTTATTACTGGCGACTTCGGTTTTGTTGGTAATGAGAGTCAATGCAGAGCAAGCCTTGATCAATACCCCGGTTGTATCGGGAAGCGTACCGATCAAAACCTGGAAAACACTGCGCGACGAGCGCGTGGTGAAACAAGACCTGGATTACTCCTGTGGCGCGGCGTCATTAGCGACCATTATGCATGAGTTTTATGGACAAAAAATCAGCGAAGAGGATATCCTCCTGCGAATGGAGGATGACGGTGCTGCTTCGTTCCAGGATCTCTCTGATGTCGCTTGGGAATACGAGTACAGTGCCAAAGGACTGGCGCTTGATTTTGATCAGTTAAAAACACTTAAGATCCCTGTCATCGCCTATCTCAAACACAAAGGTGATGATTATTTCTCCGTGATCCGCGGGTTGGGTCCTGATGGCATGGTCTGGCTGGGCGACCCTTCCTGGGGAAACCGTTAATTCTCCGCCGAACAATTCAAAGCCATGTGGCAAACACGTGATGACGCAAAAATGAAGGGTAAAATACTGGTGGTGATGCCGGAGGATACAAAGACCGCATCGATAGATCAGGCGTTTTTTAAACCGCCTAAGAGGAATCACGTTTCTATCGATTTGTTAACGATAAGACATTAAGCGCACTGTGCTAGCAGCACGGTAGCGCATAAAACATTACCAAAATATAAATCTGGCTTACAGGGGGGCGTCCACCTTTAACCGCTGCTGCACCCTCATGGCACTTAACTTAAGCGAAAACGCGACCGGTCAAAACATATCAGTGGTTTATCAGGCCAGTGAAACGTGCTGGAATAAGAGGACACAATTGTTCTAACTTCAGGCAGTAGGAAGGGTATCTGCGCACGCCCTCCAATGCCAAAGTTACAAATGTTCCTGATCCGCCGAAATATTTTCCGTTTCACGACCCGTCCGAAATCTAGTCTAGATCAGCAATTCAAGCCTGTCGCCTTGTATTCGTTCTCACCACGGATCGGTAAAACTTACATCCTTAGTTTTCTCTAAAATGCTAAAGCAAAAAACCCCTTAAGTAAGGGGTGGTAGTTAGCGCTGAGAATGATTAATATTCTTTACCTACTTAACGGCATACCAACGTACTCAGCAGGTTTGTTTCCTAAGCCTCTTAGGCTTTCTGATCAAACGGATATTAATAGGACGCTAGATCGACCGATATATTTGCGATGGAATACAAAGCTTCTCATTGTATCAGTCTTTCTCAGCTATCACGTTGTAGTGAGCACTGATCTGCCGCTAACCATCGAGGATAAGTGGGAGCAGTGGCTCTAAGGTGAGCTTTAATGCCAGCTAGAAATTCTGGTAACCCAAGAGGATCTTTCCGATGTGGCCTGGGGATATGAATACGAGGCCAAAGGGTTAGCGCTGGATTTTGAGCAATTGCGAACCCTTAAAATTCCCGTCATCGCCTATCTAAAGCACCAGGGTGATGATCACTTTTCGGTGATTCGTGGCATCGGCCCGGATGGCACCGTCTGGCTGGGCGACCCGTCTTGGGAGAATCGTAAACTCTCGGCGGAGCAGTTTAAAGACATGTGGCAGACGCGCAAAGGCAGCAAACTCAAAGGCAAGATTTTGGTCGTGATGCCGGAGGACACAAAAACCACTTCGGTGGATAGCGCCTTCTTTCAACCACCGAAGGTTAATCAGCTTTACAAGGACTGGATGACGCTACGAAATTGAATGCGGTTTTAACTTCGAACTAGTTATTCAATCTTATTAGGAGGAGTAGATGCAATACATTGACTTGGCTGATCGAGGAAAGAATAACGGGTGGCGATATTTGCTGGGTATTTTAATTATACTCTTTTTGTTCCTGGGTATTGGCCAGATACCATTTGGAATGTTAGCCGGTAAGCTAGCTGCTGATCAGGATGACAATACTTTTTTCAATCCAGAAACATTGCAATTTGAAGGCATTGACCCCGCGATTGGTTTTGCGGTGATGATGTTTGCGTCCATTCCATTGTTGGTGGGGGTCTTTTTGGCTGTGCGTTTTTTGCACAAGCGTCCATTCCTGACGCTGATCTCATCGAGATCCAAAATTGATTGGCAACAATATTTTTACGGGCTCTGGGTCATGTTCGCTATTATGGTCTTAATGACCATAGCCGATAGCCTGTTGTTTCCTGGGACTTTTAAGTATGTATTCCAGTGGGAAGTATTTTTGCCCTTCCTTGCTTTGGCTTTGGTTTTGATTGCAATACAAGCATCGACCGAGGAGTTGCTATTTCGTGGTTATGTCATGCAAGGCATCGGGCGAATAGTGAAAACGCGTTGGGTCGTGGTGGGGTTGTCTTCCTTACTATTTATGCTGCCACACCTCTCTAATCCGGAAGCCTCTCCATCTCCTGTTTTGGCCGTGGCGGCCTTCACGCTCGTGGGTGTGTTCCTTGCTGTCATTACACTCAAGAGCGACTCTCTGGAGCTTGCGATGGGTGCGCATACTGCCATTAACTTATTCAATTGTTTTGTCGGCTCATCCGCCGAGGGGGTATTTAGTAATATCCCAAAGGTTTTTATAAAACAGGAAGAGAGCGCAATAAGTGTAGAATCCCTGCTTTTGGTAATGGTGGCATTTCTACTATTTTACTGGGTGGTGTTTAAGCGAGGACGGGTCATCAATCAGATGGTTTCATAAATATTCACATTGATAAAGGAATTGGCAGAAAAAGAACAGTAAAGATTTCCGGAGGCGGTAGCAGCCGCCTCCGGAAGGGCGCCACTTACGAGGCATTTTGTACGCAACGCGCGAAAGCCGTATTAACAAATAAATAAAGAGATCCTTCTGGCGGCATTAATGAGTCGTCGTCGTAGCTGGTTGTGACCCAATATTCTGGAATTGGAGAGAGCAGTATGGATGTTGGAGTGCTAAACAATAGAGCAATAAATGATGTGTTTGCCATTGTAGAAAATGTTTAAAGGTGCGTACGCTAGGCAGTTTTTCACAGGATATTCTCCATCGAACACACCATCTTCTAGGCCAGGAAATGACCGCATGTGGTATCGTGGAAGTTTCTACCAAGAAAGTTCTCTCAAACCTCGACGCGGGGTTTCCTCCCGATTTTCTCTCAGCCATTGTCGATGTTGACGGCCGTTGTCAATCCCCGTTGTTCGACCGTTGGCTTCAGACGCAAGTACCGCAAGTTTTTGAATGCAGGGAAAGCAATAGTCTAACGGCCGATGAAGCAGGGCTGTATAAGTGCTTTGAACTCTCTACCGTGCTCTCTAATGGCTTGCTTGATATGAAAGGTCGTTATGCCACCTATTTTGGTTTTGCTCAACTACAAGACAGGGTCGGGCCATATCAATTGAATCTTACTGATTTATTGACCCCTCATTTACACGTCGCCTATTCACGGATGGCTCACAGGCACGGGGATTTACCAGAGACACCTGGTCATCACTCGTCAATTGCTACGTCGTTCAAGTCCAATCAATCTACTGGCGATAATAGGCGCTTAAAGAAATGCTCGAATCCTCTATCGTCGCGGGAACATGAGGTGCTGCAGTGGTTGCTCGGTGGTAAATCTAACTGGGATATTGGAATGATATTAAGTATTAGCGAATTTACCGTAAAGAATCATGTGCAATCAATCTTGAGAAAGCTTAACGCTAATGGTCGGCAGCATGCGGTAGCCAAAGCGCTCGAGGCGGGGTTGATTCAGCTTTGAGTACCAATAGTAGTTCTAACGGACTATTGCGGAATTGCGGATGAAATGAGGTAATAGTCGCATCTCGACACAAATGGCAGCTACAAAGATTAAGGAGAAGTGAGATTGGTAACTAAGTTTCTACAATCAAAAATGAGATGTTCGGAAGAGCATCGTAAATTGTAGTTGACGACATTGAGTCATTGCTCTTCGCGGGTGCCGTTGTAGCAACGATTAAAACATGGAGTTTGATAACTGAAATAAAGGACTAAAAAATTCCCGGCGGTGGAGATACCCACTGCCGAGAAATCATGCCCCGAGTATTTATTAGGGGTTTTTTATCAAGCGTGTACAACAGTACACTAAATCATGAGGAAAAGTAAAATGAGAGAGCTGACTTTTAACGAAGAGTACAATTTGAATGAAGTTGACCAAATAAGGGAGCTTACTTTGAATGAAGTTGACGAAGTGAGTGGCGGTTTCTTGCCGGCGGCAGAGGCGCCATATGTTGCACCAGTGGCTTGGGCCGCTGGAGGCGCTGCAGTAGGCCTTGTTACTTCTTACTTTATTAATTGGTAAATTAGTTTAATACTTGGAGAAATGCAATGAATGTAAAAAATATTAATACTGGTGTTGAATTCACAGCTTGCGATACTAGCTTTGAATTCGAAGTATTGAACGATGAACAAATAAACGAAGTCTCGGGTGGAATAGTGCCGTTGGGAATTGCGGCTTCGTATGTTGGTTTGGGACTTGGAGGGTTTGGTCTTGGCTTTTCTGTTGGCCAAGCGATTTGGGGAGATTAAGCTCAAAATAAACTGAGCAAGAGTGAAAGCCGGAAGATTTTTCCCGGTTTTCACTTCTCCTTTGATGTGTAACTTAAATTTAGGTTAGGGTAAATATATGGTAGATCCTCGTATTGCTGCAGGGGTTGTATATGTGGGACTTTTGATAATTTCTGGGGTATTTCACTTAGTAGTAGGGGCTTTTCCTGATACGGCTTACATTGCTTTATTTATTGGTGTTGGGATTGCTGTCTTTGCTCCGTTTATTTCTTGACTCTAACTAATGCTAATGGAAATTTAGCTAAGAGAGAAAGTGCTGCAATGGATTGTGGCCGGTAGGTGAATTTTGATTTCGGTGCTGTTATTTGGTGGATATATATAATAATGTTAGCCACGATGAAATTATATCCTTGCGTTCCCAGACTGAAATTATTTTTACTGAATTTCCACATTCCTAGGAGAATGTCGAGTCATGTATGAGTTGGCAGCGGA
>JAUZSW010531045.1:0-16108 GCA_034780735.1 Hyalogyrina grasslei
AAGGGCTAAGACCGTATATGGATAAATATTTATGCTGAAAACTAAACACCGTTGGACCTCACTTAATTATGCTTCAAACCGTAACGCCGTCGAACGAGCAATTCGTCCAGTAATTTTAGGAAGAAAAAAAACATTTTTGTTGGCAGCGAACGCGGCGGAGAAACAGCAGCTATCTTTATGAGTCGATTGCGTCCTGTAAAGCAAACAAGATCTTAAAGATGTTCTACGTCGCATAAACGTATCGCCGAATTATTTCCATAAAATTGGCACGCCAGCCAAAAGTAAAAAAATCATTAGTCTCATATTTCAAAGAACCACGACATGTATTCGCCGGAAGCTTACAAAAAATTAGCATCAAATAGTTCAGTCAAATTTCAAGTACCAAAAAAAAGCCTCCGAATTAACGGAGGCTCTATAATCTATTAGTTGGTGATTAATACCTATTTTTCTACAGGTACTACAATACCACGCATAATGATATTCTGACAGAATACGAATACCAAGAAGGTTGGTACTGCTGCAATCAGTAGTGAGGCAAAAATAACGCCAGGATTACTGTTCATCTGCAACTGATAGAGCCATGGCATTAAAGTCCACATCTTTTGATCTTGACAGAGCAATAATGCCATCATAAAGTTTGAATAGGCAAACTGAAATGTCTGCAGGGCAATAACTGCAAGGATTGGTTTTGAAAGACTCATGGTGATTTGAAGGAATAGGCGAGTTTCACTCGCGCCGTCAATTTGAGCACTCTCATAGAGTTCTTGTGGTAGAGAGTCAAAAAATCCTTTTAGTAGGAATATGGAATAACCATTGGCTAAGCCTGGTAAGATCAGGGCAGCATAGGTGTTCAGCAGACCAAATTCACGCAGGAGTAGGAAGTTCGGGATTTGTGTAACCATTGGGGGAAATGCCATAGTCAACATCAGGAACATTAGAATTTTATAAGTTGATGGTGGCTTGAAACGACTCAGTGCGTAAGCTGCGAGAGGATTAACAATTAATGCCGCCAAGATTGCTAGTCCGCAATAGAGGAAGGTATTAAATACGCCACGTCCATGAAGCAGAATATAGTCAGCAACCGCAACGAAATTACGTTTTACAAATTCCCAACGTAAATCACTTTTATGAAGTTTGATATATTCATAATGATACTGTTGCTGTGGAGGAAAAATATATGTCCACCCACGGTAAGAGCTGTTCATTTTTTTATTTAATTCGGTAATGGTGACATATTTTTTCTTTAGGTAATCTCTAAAATCATTTTCAGCACTGCTAATATAGAGTGATTTAACTGGAACTTTATAAGTCTTCTGCGAGAGGGGGTCATACCAACCACTAATAAATGCTGCCCAGTCAACCATTGCTGATCCTGAAAATTTGATATGAGTAATTAATGAAATTTCATTATGTGATTTGTATTTTGTACCATAAAGTTTATTCAGATCGGCAATGTTAGAGTATTTTGCCTTAAGAAAATTATGATAATTACCCAGCTCTTTTTTGTCAACTCTGATCCATAGCATATTAAGAATCGTTCTGACATAATCTTCCCAGTCGCTGCGTTGAAGGTCAGTATACTCTTTCCCTGCTGGATAACGACGTGGAAAGGTTATATCATCCCAACTCTCATAGTTGGTTTTATGATCTTTATTATAGGTTTCAATATATTTAGTATATTGTGCCCTTAAGAAGATTGTCTTATAAAAACCTTCAGGTGAAAAATAAAAGCGCATCGGTAATGGCTGTTCAGTTTTAAATTTCCAGTAGAGTTGATCCTGGGTGTTTTTGTCATTCGGCATATCGCGACGGGTAAGGTAGAACGATTTTCTTTGAGAAAAATCACTCCATGCAACATATTCAGTGCCAAGTGCGTTGTTCATTGCTTCGATACTGCCATCATATTTAGCATATAAACTCTGTTTGAATTTACGCAAATTGAGTGGTTGAGACATTCTTGAAACCGGAGTTTCAGTAAACCCAAGCCCATAATAATAAAATGGGTAGTCCTGGCTTTTTATGAAATCAACCCACTCTCCAGTTAGAATTTTATTGTCTTCTGTTGGGAGGGTTAATTGCTTAAAGTCTCCGTTGTTGATATCATACGTTGACTGTACTGCTTCACCATATTCATTGAATAATCCTTGGATTGTTTTCCGATAGAGCGATTCATTTTCAGTCAGAAATGTTGGAATAATGTTATTTTCTGAGACATCTACTGCACTTTTTGAACTACCTGCGATCATTAGTGCAAACGGATAAACCATGGTGACACCACCGAGGATAAGCAAGATGGTTATAGACCAGATTAAAGCCTGTACTTTAATATGTCTTCTGCCGATTGTTGAAATAATACCCATTTTAAAATCCTTTATATTATTATATTTATATTTATATTAGCTATATTTACTCAAGTTAGAATGTTAACTTGAGCATTTGAATATTATATAGCTAGAAAACTAACAAAATCACCCATAATGGGTATATTATTTTTTACCCGTAGTTCTGAACTCAACTTTAGACAGTATCTGTAATTGATAAGCGGTGAAGCCGATAAGCATAAAGCCTAATGTCCAGGCCATTGCAGTTGCTGGTCCAAATTGAAGATAGGTAAAAGCTTTATACCAAATATGTAGTCCTGCTGTTTCGGTGTTAGCACCGCCACCGGTCATTACTAAAATCATTCCAGTTGAACGGATCCATGAACCAATAAATACTCCAACGAAGTTAATGATAACCAATGCTTTCAATGTAGGGAATACCACGAAAAGAATTTTATCGATAAAGGTTGCACCATCAAGGTCAGCGGCTTCGTAGTAATCTTCTGGAATCCCTTTTAGGGCTGCAAGGTAGATTAGGCAACCAGGTCCCATACCTGCCCAAACCATTGGCATGATACATGAGAGCATTGCGGTATTTTTATCCTGTAACCAACGGTATGGTTCAGGCGTAAAGGCTAACATGCGTCCTCCCATTGCTTTGAGCGATTCTATAATAGTTTCATTGGCATGAAATAGGATAGGATTTGCTAAACTAGCAATTGTCACAAACAACATTAATCCTGCAAGGACAAAGAATGCACTGGCCAGCCACATTTCGTAGAAACGGAGTCGGTTAGCAAAAGCTAGGCATACCAACAATAAAGCTATACCAATCGCAATAAATCCAATTGCTGGTATATTAAGGATTATTTTATTGAGCATACCAGTTTCCGAAGGCTCAAAAAACTGTTTCCATAGTACCATCGTAACTAGACCAGTAATAACTGCTGGTAGGTAAAATACTGTTCTGAAAAAGATTTTACCTTTAGGTACTTCTTGAAGGAATATTGCTAAAATAATTGGTGGTAGAAAGGTCATGCACATAGTGAGGAAGCTATAACGTAGAGCATCATAGACTGAACGCCACCAGACGCTGTCAACTAGAAGATTACCAAAATTGTCAACCCCGACAAATATTGATTTACCTAATATTTTGTAATCAAAAAATGCCATATATGAACCACGGGCTAGTGGGACATAACGCCAAGTTAGAATTGATACTATTGCTGGAATTAAGATGATATAGGCCCATTTATATTTTTTGAACTCCCAAGATTTTCCTTTGCTTCCATCAGCTGCTGGAGGAGTGAATATGCGGAATATTTTTCTGAAAACAAGAAAAAATCCAAGTGCAATCATTGCTAATCCGAGAATTGCGAGTACCCGGCGTTTGGTTTGTTCCGCTTTGGAAATTGTTCCAATCATAATCTCTTTGGCACGGTCATTGGATGTATAGATAATCTCTTTTAATACGGCATAACGTTCTTTGCCCATTTCGCCCAACTTGTATGGTTTAGGTTGTCCATTTTCAAGTTTTTCCCGTGGCAGTTCATCTTTACGCTCTAATTCTTGGGCTTCTTGTAGTGGGTGAGTCATTAATTCGTATGCAAAGTTACTATTTTTACCATAAGGCTCAGGTTTACCAGTATCAATAGAAATTTTAAACGCCTCTGCCCAGCCTTTGGGGGTTAGTTTCAGTATATCAGTGTAACCAAACATTTTGAGGTATTTGGGATTGATGAAACGACCGAATCCACCTTCAACCATTACCTTGGTTCGTATTTTTTGTGCCTCTTTACTGCTGAAGTAAAGTAAAAACTCCCACGCTGCATCGCGTACAGCAACATCTTTTATTTCAGAGAATAGTCCCTGCATTCGGCTATTGAGCTCTGCACCGCGATGCCCTCCTGGTCCTTTAGGTACAGGACATAAGCCAGTAGTTTCAGGATTCATTTTTGACATCAGATTTTCTTCAATATAGGCAAATTGCATGCCAATTTCGCCACGATCCCATTTTGGGCCAGCCTGGCTAGGATCTTTATAAGAATAACCACGGCGAATTTTACCTTTTTCATCAATCCATTTTTCTTGATTAAGGCGAACATAGAAGTCTAAAGCTTTAACGCCAGCATCAGAACCGTATACACATGACCAAGTATCGCTTGGTTCATCATAGGTCATGACGTCACCACCAGCAGACCAGAGGAAGGTTATCCAAAACCATGATTCATGTTTGCCTTGACCAAATTTGATACCGTAAATACCTTTTGCTGGGTCGGTCAATTTTTTGGCTGCACTGTAGAGATCTTCCCAAGTCCAATCTTTTGTTGGATATGGAATATTATTGACATCAAACAGATCTTTACGGAAAAGTAGTACTTTACCTAAGGCTCCACCATAAGGAACAGTCCAATAATGTTTTTTACCATCTGGTCCTTTACGATAAACTACTGGAAGGATTTTTGGGTTGATTAACCATCTGCGTTGTTCAGGAGTTAGTTTATTATAGTATTGATCTAGAGGAGCGATAAATCCGTTGCGGATATAATTGTCGGATTTACGGAAGTTGATATAGAGAATATCTGGGGCCATTCCACCAGCAATTGCTAGTAGGTCATTTTCAACTCCTTCAACTTGGATGCCTGAAAAACGTTCTAGTTGAATATCTACATTATTCCAGTCATACTTTCCATATTTTTTTGGGTCAGTTTTATATAGTGCACGATATTTCTTAGCAAATATTGCTGGAAACTTTTTGGTAAATGCTTTGACTACTTCGACATCGGCTCGTGTGGCAGTATCTGTTTTTGATGGATCGGGTAACATCATGCTTTTGACATAAATGGTCGTTTTCCCATCTTTTTGAACTACTTTGCCCGCTTTAAGTTGCGGTGAGATGAATATGCCAAGTACAGTGAGGCATAAGGTGAGTCCGAATATCTTTTTAGTCATACAAAAATCTCCTAGTTATTTTATAAATTGCGCTCCACAAGCAAACTGTTTATATGGTATCAGTACAATACCTTTTTGTCTGCCTATGATAAATAAAATCAAAGTATCAACTATAGCATGAAATCTAAGAAAATCTATACCTTGATAGTTTAAATATTGTTATTTTTACACTAATTTAGAGAACTAGTAATTACTATTTTATTGATATGGTATTAGTGGCAATTTGAAAACTCTTTGTGGCAGATTTTTGATTTTTACTGGCATCTTTTGGATTTGATCTTAATCATATATCTAATCGGTATGCTCATTCATTAAAAAGTTAAAATCTGCTCATTAAAAATGCTAAAAATCATCCTTATACTGGATTTTTCAATCACCTTATTATTGTTGTTTTAGTTATTTTTTTTAATGCGAGATTGTAGTAACAGATTTAGACCTGTAGATTAGAAGATAATTTGTTGATGAGGTAATTTCAAAACTATTCACGGTAGATTTTGATTTTTATTGGCATCTTTTGGATTTGAGCTTAATTATATACTATGATGGTATATAGCTTCACTAAAAAGTCAAGATTGGATTATTTAAACCAGTAAAGATTATATTTGCATTGGATTATTGAACCTACCTCTATATAAAAAATAGTAAATTAATTAGAAAGGATAAGCTGTCATGAAAAAAATGTTTGTTGGAATTTGTCTGTTGGTCGCGTTTAATGTTTTAGCTGCCTCAAAAACTGCCCTTCCGGTAGTTGAGATTAAAACCACGTTGGGAAATATCAAAATTGAGCTTTATCCGGCGAAAGCTCCGTTGACGGTTAAAAATTTTCTGATGTATATTAAGAAAAAACGTTATGACGGTACTATCTTTCATCGGGTTATGGCTGGTTTTATGATTCAGGGTGGTGGTTTTGATGAATCTCTTACTAAGGTTGTTGCCGAGGCGCCAGTAAAAAATGAGGCGGACAATGGTCTAGCCAATGATCGTGGTACCATTGCAATGGCGCGGACTAATGTGGTTGATAGCGCCACTAATCAATTTTTTATTAACTTGAAAGATAATAGTTTTCTTAATCATGCGGGGCAAAGAAATTTTGGTTATTGTGTTTTTGGAAAAGTCATTGACGGTATGGATATAGTTGATAAAATTGCTAAAGTTAAAACAACGCGTAAACAACGTTATTCAAATGTTCCAGAAAAATCAATAATCATCAAGTCAATCGTTGAAGTTAAATAATATTTGAAGGCCATTGATAATACGAATAATGATCAACGATTAACGAAAAAAAATATGAATTACGAACAATTCGCCCTTTTGGAGTGCGAAAATTATTTTTCGCTTTTAGGTAGATATGGTGTTTCAAAAGCGGTGAAGAATCACCGCACTCCAAAAAAGTTTATTTGGCAAGGATCAACGATTAACCATTAATAACGATTGGTTTATTTTCTCGCGATGATTGATAGATGGCGGCAATGACTTCAACCGCTTTACGGCCTTCATAACCGTTGACTTCTGGTTGACGATCCATGTTAATTGCTTCGATTAGATCTTCAAATTGCAACTGGTGCCCTTTTGAATCGATAAAAGCAGTTGGATCCTTGGCTCCGCTTGAACCGGTTTTTTGTAATTTAGCTTTTAATTTAACATCTTCCGGTGTCGCATCTTTAAATTCCCAAACATCCAGTGACTCTCCATCTAAAATTGCACTACCGTTGGTGCCATGAATGCCGATTCTGACATCAAGTCCAGGATAGGCCGTGGTGGTGCCTTGAATAACACCGAGCGCGCCATTTTTAAATTTTAATGTTGCAACTGCTGTATCTTCAACTTCGATGTCACGGGCGAGAGTTTCGCAATGGGCAAAAACTGATTCAACTGGTCCCATCAGACTGAGTAGTAGATCAATATAGTGGATTGATTGATTCATTAGGGCGCCGCCACCATCATATTTCCAGGTGCCACGCCAGCCACCAGCATCATAGTATTCTTGATCGCGATACCATTTGACTTGGGCATCAGCCATGGTTATTTGGCCAAAACGTCCAGCTTCAATTGCATTTTTTACGACAATTGATGATTCTTTGAAACGGGTTGGGAAGATTACTGCTAGTTTAACATTATTGGTTTCGCAAGCTGAGATAATAGTATCACATTTTTCTAACGTAATATCTAATGGTTTTTCCACAATAACATGTTTGCCTGCTTCGGCTGCTTGAACCGCAAAAGGTTCATGCAGACTACTTGGCAGACAGATACTGACAATATCAATATCATCTTGTTTAAGCATGTCGGTGAAATCAGTATATGCTTTTGCAGCATATTTATCTGCTAGGTGTTCAGTGTTGTAAGCCATTTTATCGCAAACTGCAACTAATTGGGCATTTGGTATCTTTTCTAATGCATCAGCGTGAAATGGTGCGATATTACCACATCCGACAATTGCAAATCCTAGTTTTTTCATAGTACTCCTTAAATTTTATATAATTATTTATCTATCAGCTAGAGCCTGGATTTCTAGAGATATTTTTGATGATTTCAATACTACTGCAGTATTCAGCTCTGCTTGTGGAGTGCCGTTGACATCATCAATGAATGCCTGAAGATAATTACCCGGGGTGCCAGTCGGTAATTCGACTTTACGCATTGCGCTTTCCCCATTTTTCCCCAACAGTATATGGTCTTGATTATAGGCGACTTCAGCAATTCCTGCTGTTCCCCAAAAGGTCATGCGCCAGTATAGTTGGTGTCCATAGCCAATACTGTCTGGTACGAGGTATGATACATCACCTAAAACCCCACAACCATTTTCCAATGTTAGCATCATTTGTGCTGCATCTTCAAAATGAGGAAATTCAGCGGCGTTAGCATTCCAGCAACGGGCTGCATTGATTTTAGTGATGTCAGAACCGATTAGCCATGGAATTAGGTCAATAGCATGGATGGCGATATCATTGATTGTGCCGCCATGTTTGCCAGGTTCGAAATACCATCCAGCTCTGGAGCCGATCATTAATGGATGTTGTCCACCGAAAGTTACTGATTGAATTGTGCCGAGATCGCCATTGTCGATAAGCTGTTTTAGACCAATTGAACATGGAATATCACGTAAGTCAAACATGCAACCAACTTTTAGGTTGTTTGCTGTTGCCAATTGTTCAATTTCAGCTAACTCATTAAGTGAGGTTGAGATTGGTTTATCAGCAATAACATGTTTGCCTGCTTTAAGAGCTTTTATCGCCATACCGCCACGGCGTGAGTAATAGTCGCCAATAGCAATAATATCACAGTCAACCTGTTCAAGTATTTCATCGAGGGTGTGATGGGTTAGTTCAACTTGGTTTGCCATAAGTTCAGCTCGGCGTGACTCTTCAATCGTTGTCGGTATATTACTGCGTTCGATTAACGCCGTTCTGGTTGCTTCGTCATCTTCAGCCGCCGCAACGACTGTTAAATCAGCATGTTTTTTTGCCGCATGATAAAGTGATTCAATGTGGCCATGTCTAAAGCCTGCAAATGCGATATTCATAATAAATTTCCTTTAATTGTTAGGTTAATAATGTCATTTGGTAATATACCATCTTTTTTACTATATTTCAAAAATTACGTTTTTACTGTAAATTTACGATAGGGAATTAATCTTTTTCTTGCTCTGTCTTTACCCGATAAAATTTGCCACATCACATCCCAGGCAACCGAACCAACCTTTTCTGCCTGATGAGTATAGGCACTTATTTCTCCTTTTGATGGAGTTGTTTCCCCTAATTCGCAGCTTGAGCTAATAAGAAAAAAATCTTTACCATTGATTAAATTGAGTGACTTGGCGATTTGTAAAAATTTCTCACCTTCATTGGCGCCATCAACAAATATTCCTAATGGTGGTTTTACGGAACATAAGATATTTTTGATTTGCTGATTAAGATTAGCGTAGTCTGGTATAATTGAGGTGCCAGTTACACCATTATTGATATATTTTGCTGAGCGTTTAATGAAGCCTTTGAACATCCAATGATTTGGTTCACGGGCAATATAGTCATGGAATGAGATAATTTGTCGGCAACCTAATGCAACAAACTCATCCACAACATTGCTCATAAGTTTGAAGTGATCTGAATGGACATTTCCGACTTGATCGCTAACTGTTTCAATATCTTTATTTACTACTACCGTAGGGATTCCACTGTCGATTATACGATTGATATGAGTATCGTCAAAGAAACTCTGAATGACCAACATGCCGTCAACGCGTCCTTGGGTGATAGGTTTCATGTAACGGCAATCATCTGATGGGAATAGAATGACTAAATTATAATCACGCTTTTCCATCGCTTGGACCATGCCGACGATAATATGTTGATAATAGTTGAAAAACATCGCTTCGTGTGATGGTTGGAGAAGACCGACTGTATAGGATTTGCCAGTAACCAAGGCACGCCCGACAAAACTGGGGCGATACCCAAGTTTAAGTGCGGCCTGTTTTACCTTGTCAATAGTCTCTGGTTTTACCCGTGAACCATCGGTTGCATTGAGGGCATGAGTTACAGTGGTAACACTTACTCCAGCCAGTTCGGCAACATCGCGACGTGATGCTTTTCTTTTTTTAGCTATCATAATACGGCTTTGATTTCCTGTTCAATCGAGTCATTCTGTTGATAAATAATGCGTGCAGCCAACTCTACCGCCACAATTGCCTTTTTATATTGTTCTGGAATGCGGGCTATTCTATCGGCATATTTTTCGCGGAATATCTGCGGTAAATGGGCTAATAACAGTTGATCGGTAATTAGTTCAGGGTGGTCATCTAGATAATTAGATATTTCACTATTCTTGGCATTGATTGCTCGACTTAAGCGTTCAGTCAATTCTGTCAAATGCGTTGGTCTTTTGCTATATTGACTGAAGAGCCACTCTGCTTCATGTTGAGCATGTGACTTAAGTTTTTCCATCACCTCGGCGACTAACTCCTGTTTTTCTGCTTTGAATTCGGATTCTGAAAGCATTATTCCACTTAAAATTTCATAAGATGAAGTTATTACCCCGCATTTATTAGCTGAGGCATCTTTGACAATCAAAATACCAGCATCCTGAAGTTTTTTCCGAGCTTCAGGCGTTATAAATGAGTTGGCGCCTTCAACAATTGCCTTTGAACTTGGTTTGCCTGTTGGCAGATAATCTTGCCAGTTGACAATATTGATGGTTGAAGGTCGGCCACCGCAAGGCATAAAGATATCGGCCGGATGATAGATGTTATTCTGAAAATAACTCATAAAATCATCACGACTAATCATTTTTTCCTGGATTTTTCCAGCCTTGCAACTAACAAGACGATAACGTTCTATACTGTTAATAATTATTGGTTGACTGAATACTATAAATGCACCATCGCCACGCAGTTTTGCTGGATTAAAATCATCGAGGTTTTTTTGTAGCATTAAGCGCCTCAACTCATCGCGATCTAGTCCGGCTGGATCATACGCTGCGGCTGGTCCATCGGTTATGGCAATGATTTTAAGATTTGGATAATCATATTTGCCTGCCTGCTTATTGAGCAGGAGTTTGAGCTCATTTCCAGCAACGTCACCGAACGGTCCGCCTGATATTTTCAGTGAAAATTGATCACATTGCGGATTTATATTCAGGTGTTCCAAGGTACGCAGGAGGAATTGGTGCACGCCAAATGAGGTTACGCCAAATTCTTTATGGTTAATGCCACGGTCTGGTTTCCCAGAAATAAGTCCAGCCTGCAGGGTGTAACCCGTTTTTGCCGCATAATCACCAATCCAATTAATCATTGGATCGAACATATTTTCATCTGGTCCGATTTCAATAATCTCTTTTGTTCCGAGGTGGTCAATAATATTAGGATCTTTAAGTTTGCCTTTATTGTCATAGTTAATTAATGAGACAAAAGCTGCGCATACTGCACGTTGGGCATTAAATAGGGCAGTTTCAAAATCCTGTTTATTCGCCATATTAAGTAGGGTGATCATCTTAGAGCCCCCCTCATAAATATCTTTATTTTTCATGTGTTGAGTATGAGCTAGAATAAATACTTCACGGAAAATTTCATCTTTGGCAAATTCATAGTTATCGCGTCGTTCTAGTTCATTTGAACTCTGTTTGGGGACTACTGTGCGCCAACCGCCACGGGCTATTTCAGAAAATCTTACTTGAAAGCCGATGGCATTATCGCGATAAAAGTAGAAGACCCCAAATGGTCGATCGGCTGGAAAGGCTTGATTGTAGCTTGCTGCGAGAGTGGCGTAGTGCTCCATAAAGGCTGGGGCTAAACGGAATGCCAAACATGCTTTATCTTCGCTATAAAAATTTGTTTTACGAATATTTGAGACAAAATTGAGTACACTGGTCAGAATAGTTTTGACCATAGTATCTTTTTCGTTAACTCCAGTATTGACGCTGTTTATGAGGCGTATAATACGTTTTTCAGTTCCATCGCTTTTGGATTTTACCGCTTTGCCTTGTGGATCGAATTTGTCTTTGAAATAGCTGATAACTACCTTGAGGATCTCTGGATAGATCGCCATTAAACGATAAATATCTTGACAGTTATAGGCATTACGATCGACGAATGAAAGTTGAGCGTGGACAAATTCAGCGGCTGCCCGGAGTAGATTGGCATCGGTAATGGTAATATTGTGTTTTATTACCAGTTCGGTATGGAATAGATCACTGGTATCAGTCCAACTCAAGGTTTTTAGCTCACGTAGTAAAGTCTTTACTTTCGGGGAATTAAGGGTAATGCCTTTTGAGGAATTTATATAGAGGGTACTGAGCATTACTGGCATGTGGCTAAAGTCGGTTTTAGGACCTGCTTTAACTAGATCACGAAAATAGGCTCGACCAATATCAAATCCAGCATGATTTACCGCTTCAATGATTTTGTAATAAAATCCTCCACGACTAGCGCCACATTGGCGGGCGAGCGTGAGCCGTAACTCTTTTGGACTATTTTTTTCGATTCCAAGCTTAATATAATCTTTATCTTGAGTTTCAATTACCCATTTTAGCCGTTCAACTAGACGTTCAATCGTTAGATCGTCAACTTCATCCCAGACAATTCTTGCGTAGAGCTCTTTTAGCGACGCTGGAACTTTGCCGAATCGTTTTTTATATTCAGCCATTACAGCTTTGCAACTGAATAGCGGTTGACGGCTGGTATCAGCAAAACCAGCAAGTTTAAAAAATTCAATGACTAGAGTTTGCGGTTTGTTGTTGATGACAATTTGTTGAGTAGATTTGTGGGCTACAGCACCGGCAATATTATAACTCCGCATCATTCGGCTAGTTGTACGGAGGTTGTTTTGTTCATTTTGTAGATAGATCAACGTTACACTATCATGACGTTCAATGCGCTGAATTTCTGCATCATTGTCAAGATTAAAGAGCAATGGAATAATATCTTCCAACTGTTTACCAGAAAAGGTCTTAAAAAAATAATTTGGCATAATCTCTTTAAGTAAGTCATACCATTTTTGTAGTTTTTCAGTATGCTCTGTAATAATGTGGTCAAGTTGCTTATTCATTTTTCCTATAATCCTTATGTATAAATAATATCTAAAATATTGTTTGAGCTAATTTGTACGGTTTGAGCGTCAATCCATTTATGACGTGGATCGCTTGAGATTACATCAACTATATCAGTGTGAAAAAATCGTTTTTCTAATATAAATGGACCTTGCAGGGTAAACGCTGCTGCTGGTTGTATCAAGTGAGCTTTTAATGCTGCTTGAACCCCCGTTCTTATTTTTGCGGTTGCCTTTTTAGCAGACAGTGATATAGCACTATTGCGTCCTAATCCTGTTTTGACTGCAATGGTTTTTATATCAGCAATAAGTTCTTCTGCTTCATCACAGGCAGCTTGGTCGCCAGAGATAAATATGAGTGGAATATTATGTGCTCCTGTAGCTAGAGCCCATTGAGCTATTTCGCCAATTTTTTTACCATTTAATTTATAGTAGTCTACGGCAGCTGAATTTTGCGTGTGATTCATGTTACCATGCTGTACGCCAGCCATTGCATGTTGACCAATCATAATCGTTACATCACAATCCGATAAATATTTAAGCAATTTTATAATGGGTATCAATGGTCGTCCATGAATAAGCTGAGCTTCTGAATGTAAAGCTTCAAACTCTATTGCTCCACAACCATGACCGTCAAAAACTATAATTTCATCAGCACCAGCTGATAACAGACCATCAACGGCAGCATTGACTTCAGCCGTTAATAGTTTTTTTGCAGCTTCATAGTACCTACTATCAGCTTCAGTTTGTGCTTTAAAAGAGACTACTCCTGCAACGCCTTCAATATCTGTACAAATTAATACTTTCATCCACCTAGCTTCCTCATTTTATATATAACTACTTAGGTTTATGTTTTTTTGTTTATAGTTCAAGAATTCTTATCGCGTTTTCTTTGGCTATTTTAGCGAATACTTTATCACTGATTTTTTGTTCATTCTTTAATTTGAGCAGATAATCGACTAATGGCGTTGGGACATTAGGTACGCAAATATCAGTGCCGAATAGTAGACGATCTTGAAATTCATTGATAAATTTGATTGCATAAGCTTCATCTCTTGCCAAAGCATTGCAACCACTGCCAGCCGATAGATCCCCATATAAATTGTCATATTTACGCATTAACTTAGGCACTGCACCCTCGGCTTTTATTGGATAACGTGGATAACCAAAACGGTCTCCAACGGTATCAAGCTCACCTATTTCTGCCCAAAATGTTTGTGAATGACCAAAAAACTTTAGTTTGGGAAATTTTTGTAGTGAATATTCAAGTTGTGGCAAGCCCGGGTCATCGTAAAGTCCATACATATTATCTATTTTTGCCGCAATATGAAAGGTTAGCGGAAAGCCGACTGCTTCAACATGTTTGAATAGATTTTGAACCTTAGGATCGGTGAATGGCAGATTGGCTGTAACTTCGCCAAGCCCTTTGCAGCCCTGATCTTTATAATAACGTAAAATATCACCTAATGGAGCATCGGCAGAATTGCTAATTGCACGTGGATCAATATTACAGAATGGAATAAAGCGATCATTTTGCTGACAAACTTCGAGAATCTCCTCATTTGATTGGGGAATTTCACATTCAGGACTTACTATAGGTAATAACACTGCACGTTCAATCTCATGCTTGTCATAATGTGCCAGTAACTGTTCAGGTGTGGCAAAGGCCTGAACATTTCCAGGACGCGGGCAGGGTGGGATAACTTTTGTATGAACGTGAATATCAATAAACATAATTTTAATCCTTATATTACTTTTTCTTAGTTAATCCCCAAGCACCAGTTTCTATAATCTCTTCATCGCCTGGCAATAACTCTTCATGATTTTCAACTACCTTACGAAAGGCTGCTGCGTATTGGTCGATTATTTCCGGTTCGAAATGTTTAAACCATGGTAGGCCGAATGCACGTCCATGAATAGCGGCAGATACTGGTAGATCTGCATCTACTGCACGCACATCAACGCCGTTTGGCAGGTTGGCTAAATTGGTTGGAGCTCCGTCGCGATAAACATCAACTGATTGGAATAGTGGATGCGAATGTAGAGCTTTATTACAGCCTGGAGCAACGCCAGTCACCCCTTCAGCGGTTACTGCTTCACAAAAACGTCGAGCTGATAATCCACCAAGTTCTTCGGGACGGTAGAGGGCACGGCAAGCATACCAACCACCTTTAGTGGTGCCAGAATCTGGGGCAGGGCGGTGAGTACGAATCCCCGGTAGCCCTTCAAGTTGATCGAGAAAATAGTTCATGGCTTTATCAATTTCAGCTATTTCAGCGGGATATTTTTTCAGTTGTTCAATGCCGATGGCTGACGCAATTTGGTTGAGACGGTTTTTGCAACCACCGTGTGGGAGCCCAGACAGCTGTTTTAATTGTTCATTTTCAATTTCACTATGGCGACCATAATGTCCCCAGAGTAGGGCACGTTCATATACTTCTCGATCATCAGTCAATAACATGCCTCCTTCACTGATAGCAAATGATTTGCCGGTCATCATTGAAAATCCTGCTGCATCGCCGAATGTTCCAACCATTTTTCCCTTATATAGTGCACCATGGGCATGAGAAACATCTTCAAGTACTTTAACATTATATTTTTTTGCTAACGCCATAATTGCATCCATATCGGCTGGCATAGACATATAGTGAACGACGACAATTACTTTGGTGCGATCGGTGATGCGTTTTTCGATATCAACAGGATCAATACAGAGGGTGTCTGGATCAATGTCGGCGAAAACGACAGAGGCGCCTAGAGAGAGTGCTTGGATACATGATGCCCAATAGGTGATTGATGGACAGATGATTTCATCACCTTTGCCCACACCTAAGGCATACATTGCTGCTTGGAGTGAAGAGGTTCCATTAGTATGACCTAAGGCGTATTTAGCCCCATGCCACTCGGCAAAACCTTTTTCAAACTCTCTGGTTATATCTAACCCTGATGCGGTGCCGTCATCAAGAACTTTAACCGCTGCATCACGCATTGCCTGATTGACAATTGGCCAGCTAAATAGTTCTTCATTTTCAGCCTTGACAGTTTTTTCCCCACCTAATAGTGCTAGTTTACTCATTTTTCGTTCTCCAGTTGTATTATTATTTCTTTGTACTGCTAATCGTTATTTTTATATTGTAAGGATAATTCAACCTCAATGCTTGAATTGTCTAGTCGTTTTTACTGCCCTTTTAATGCTTTTCGTGGCGCTCTTAACTTCTAGCTTCTAACTCCTAACTCCTAACTCCTAACTCCTAACTCCTAACTCCTAACTCCTAACTCCTAACTCCTAACTCCTAA